>CM054162.1:42480895-42514664 GCA_028751875.1 Rapana venosa
CCTTTTTTTTGTTAATTCAACGGTATCGTTTACAAAAAAAGAAAATAATTGTGGATTTTAATATACAGCCCTGCTTCACTCCTTTTGGACATTCGAATATTCCGAATAATCATATCCTGCGCGTACACATGCTAATACTGATTTATTACACTCCTTAGTGCCATTTTATAATTTACCGTTTTTTCCCATTTTTTACGCAAAACCAGTCCATAAGTTTATTACGATTAACAGAATCGAACGCCTTACGAAAATCGACAAATGCAACAAATAGTTTTTTTATTTGATTGCAAGTATTTTTGAACAATAGAGTATAGGGTGAATATATGTCAGTAGTACTATAATTTGCTCGAAAACCTGCTTGTTCTTCAAGCAGTTTTTCATTCTCTTCAGCCCATCTAGTTAACCTTTTATTCAAATATAAGTTATATTTTGCTGACGATGCTAGTGAGGGCTACTCAACGAAAATTGTCTGTTTTAGTGCTGTCGCCTTTTTTGTAAATAGGAAATTATAGACTTGGCCCACCCCAAAAGGGGAAAGCACCTCTTTCAAAAACATTGTTGAAGAGTTGAGTTTAGGAAGGAAATAACAATTGATTTGGGCCCATTTTTTTAGCATTTCGCCTATTATTTTGTCTGGACCAGCACTTTTTTTTTGTTTTTAAATGCTGGATACCGGCAATAACTTAAATTTCTTTGATAGGATCATTAAACAATGGTTCGAAATCATCATCTTCTTTCCGTTACATATATTTCCATCTGTTTTTACACTATCATCCGAGCTGTTAAAAACGGGGTAAGAAGTGATCATCCCATTCTTGAATAGATATGTTATTATATACAAGAGCCTTTCGATTCACAGACTAATTATAGACCAAAATGTTTTGGCGTCGTAAGAAAATTTTTTTCAGTTTATCCAATATATTCAGTTCAAATTCCTGTTCTTTTGTTTTCCTTAATTTGACATATTCTTTTCCCGCGCTGTAGTGTATAACTCCCTTTTCTCTAACTTATCAGGGATTTGTCTGACATCGCTGAAATCTTTTTAGTAACCTCTTTATTCTTGCTTCTTTTGTTTGCATTCAGTATAAAACCAGTATTACATTTCCTTTCCCTCCACCAACTTTTCGGCCCCATGCATGCAGCTGCCCCACATAAGGCATTTACAAAATATTCTACCTTTCATTTATATCAGTCGGCAATGATTTAAAAAACTTTCTGTATACTTTCGAAAATTCAACAGTGTTCAGCTCATTTTTTTTATGTCTCGCATTACTGTCAGCCCATATGATTTTCTTCACCTCTTTGCTCTGTTTTCCTGTTTTTCAGTCAATCGTAGGCATCTTTCCATGTTGTTTCAAACTGGAAGATGCCACGAACCCAACACAGTCTCCAATGCACAAATCGAAACTTGATAACATATGACACGGAACAAGAAATAATCGATAACACTGAAACCCGTTAGGAGATACAAAAGTATAGTTACCCTCTTTTTTCTCCCTCACAGCCGCCATTCAAAATAACCATATCAAACATTTAAAAAATTTAAAACTAATAAGATTTACCAAAATGTTAATTATTACCATCCTTCGAGAAACGCACAAAACTTCATTTATCCATACTACAAATTCTAGATCTCTAATATAATTTGTCATTTCTTCATGGTCAGCTTGTTCATGCCTGTCCTCGCATTTAAGTCTCCATAATCATAAGATACATGGTGTCCTTTTTGAAGTATTGTACAAGTGCTTCCTCTAATAATAATATACCATTTTTAAACCATCTTTTCATCATAAAAGGCTTCCTTCCCAGAGCAACATAGCAACTAGAAAATAACATCTTATCTAAGTTAAATAACTTTATTTTTTCTTAAAGCAATGTGTTATTTCAATCTAGCAAAATTTTTTCTACATATTTATCTAAACTCCTCGCACTAACAATAACATCCTCCCGAATTCTGCCATGGGGAAGAGTTTTCACGCAGGGAGCACACAACTTGGTATTAAACCAAAATTTAAAACTGTAATCAATGTTGAGAGAGAGGAGGAGGAGAGGAGAGAAGAGAAGTGAGAAGAGAGAGAAGTGGGTGGGAAAAGAGAGAGAGGGTTGAGAAGAAAAGGTAAGAGAGAGAGAGAGTGCAAGGGGGAAAAAAGTGAGTGGGAAACGAAGAGAGCGAGAGGAGAGAGTGCAGGAGAGAGAAGGGAGGGTTTAGAAGAGAGGAGAGAGTGGAGGAGAGAAGAGTGTGGAGAAAAAGAAAAGAGAGAGAGAGGGGGGGAAAAGAAAAAGAGAGGGGGAGAAAAAAGAAAAAGGGGGGGGAGAGGAGGAGGGGAGAGAGTTTGGGGGAGGGAAAAGAGAGAGGGGATTGGAGAAGGGGGGGGAAAAGAGGGAAAAGAAAGAGAAGGGGAGAGGGAGGAGAGAGGGGATGGAGGAAGGAAAAAAAAATTTTGAAAAAATAAAACAAAAAAAAAAAAAAAAAGGAGAGGGGAGAGATGGGTGGAGAAGGAGAGAAAAGGGGGAAAAGGGTGGAGGAAAAGAAAAAAGAGGGGAAGGGGAGAGGAGAGGGGGGGGAAGAAAAAAGGGAAAAAGGAGAGAGTGGGGGAGTGGTTGGGAAAAGAGGGGGAAAAAGAGAAAGGAGGGTGGAGAAGAGAGAAAGGGAGGGGGGGAGAAAAGAGGGGGAGAGAAAGGAGAGGGTGGAGAAGAGAGAGAGGGGGTTTTTAGAAAAGAGAGAGAGAGGTTTGGAGAAGAGAGGGACGAGGCTGGAGAAAGAGAGAGAGAGGGGTGGGAGAGAAAGAGGGTGTAGAGAGAGAGTAAGGGGGATGGAGAAGAGAGAGAGAGAGGAGGTAGAAGAAGAGACTGTGGAGAAGAGAGAGAGAGAGGGGGTGGTGGAGAAGAGAGAGAGAGAAAGAAAGAGAGTGGAGAAGAGAGAGAGAGGTTTGGGAAAAGAGAGAGAGGGTGGAGAAGAGAGAGAGAGAGAGAGAGGGTGGAGAAGAGAGTGATGAGGGGGTGAGAACAGAGAGGGAGGGGGAGAAAGAAACAAAAACACATAACATACAGAGGGTGAAGAAGAGAGAGCGAGGAGGAGAGGTTTGGAGAAGAGAAGATAGAGAAAGCGGAGACGCGAGAGCGAGAGAGAGAGAGAAGAGGGGCGAGTGCAACGAAAAGAGAGAGGGTGGAGGAGAGAGAGGGAGTAGAGTAGAGAGAGAGAGGGTGGAGAAGAGAGAGAGAGAAAGGAGAGAGAGAGAGAGGTGGAGAAGGGAGAGAGAGAAGAGAGTGGAGGAGAGACAGAGGGTGGAGAAGGGAGAGAGAGAGGGAGAGACAGAGGAGGAGAGAGAGGGTGTGGGGGATAAGAGCGAGAGAAAGAGAGGGTGGAGAAGATGAGAAGAGAGAGGGGGCGGAGAAGAGAGAGAGTGTTTCTGTTGGGAGAGAGAGAGGGGGGTGGAGAAAGATGAAGAGAGAGAGAGAGTAGAGTTAGAGAGAGAGGTGGAGAAGACAGAGATGAGAGAGAGAGAGAGAGAGAGCGAGAAGGTGGAGAAGGGAGAGAGGAGTCGGAGGGAGAGGGACAGAGGGATGAGAAGGGCGTTGGAGAGAGGGAGGAGTGGAGGAGAGAGAGATGGTGGAGAAGAGAGAGAGAGTGGAGGTGAGAGAGGAGATAGAGGGAGGAAGAGAAGATGGAGAGAGATAGAGGGGATGGAAGAAAAAAAAAAAAAAAAAAAAAAAAAAAAACAGAGAAAGCGTGAGGGGGTTGGGTCAAGGAGAGAGAGGAGAGGAGAGTGGAGGGAGAGAGAGAGGGTGGAGAAGAGAGAGAGAGAGGGGAAAAAGGGGGGAGGGAGAGAGAGAGAGATGTGTGTGAAGGTGAGAGAGAGATATTGAGAAAGAAGAGAAGATAGAGAGAAGGATAGGATGGAGAACTGAGAAAGAGAGAGGGGGTGGAAAGAGAGAGAGGAGAGAATGGAGGAGAGAGAGATAGAGAGAGAGGGGAGAATAGAGAGAGAGAGAGAGGGGTGGGAGTAAAGAGAGAGAGAGGGTGGACAAGAGAGAAGCTGGTGGAAAAAGAGAGAGGACAGAGAATGCAAATGTGAGAGAGATAGGATGGGGATAATAGAGAGGAGTAGAGGAGAGAGAGTGAGGGTGGAGAAAGAGAGAGAGAGTGGAAGGATTAGAGAGAGTGGAGGAGAGAGAGATAAAGAGAGAGGATGGCGAAAGATAGAGAGAGAGAGATAAAAACTACAAAAGAAAGGGTGGGGGGGGGGGGGGGTTGGGGGAAGGGGGGTTGGGGGGCAGGATGGAGGGGGGGGGTGGGCGGGGGGGGGGGGGGGAAGGAGGGTTTGGGGGTGGGGGGGAAAGGGGGGGGGTGTGGGGTGGGGGGGGGGGGGGTGAACGGAGAGAAGATTAGAGAGAAAGAGTAGAGAGAGGGTGGAGAAGGAGAGAGAGAGAAGAGGGTGGAGAAGAGAAAGAGGGTGGAGAGAGAGAGAGAGAGAGAGGAGGGCGAGCGGAGAGAGGAGAGAGGAGAGTGAGGATAGAGAGAGAGGAGGGTGGAGAAGAGAAAGAGTGTATGAGAGAGAGAATGGAGGAGAGAGAGTGAAGGTTTGAAAATGAGAGAGGAGTGTGTTGGAGAGAGAGAGTGGAGAGAGAGTGTGAGGGTGGAAAAGAGAGGAGAGTGTATGAGAGAGAGACGTGGGATGGAGAGAGGAGGAGAGGAGGAGAGAAGAGAGTGGAGAGAGAGAGAGGCTGGAGAGGGGAGTGGGAGAAGAGATAGAGGAGGGGTTAGAAGAGAGAGAGCGGGTGAGAGTGGAGGAGAGAGAGAGAGGGAGGGTTGAGAAGAGAAGAGTGGTGTGGAGAAGAGCAGAGAGGGTGGAGAGAAGAGAGGTGGATTTGAGAAAGATGAGATAGAGAGAGGGGGGGGGGGGGGGTTTGGATAAGAGAGAGAGAAAGAGGGTGGAGAAATAGAGAGGGTGGAGAAGAGGGTGAAGAAGAGAGAGAGGGGGGGGGGGGGTAGGAGAAAAAACTGTTGAAGAAGCGAGAGAGAGGGGTTGGAGAAGGAGAGAGAGAGAGAGAGATAGTGGAGAAGAGAGGAGAGAGGGGTGGAGGAAGAAGTGAGAGAGTGTGCAGAAGAGAGAGAGAGAGAGGTTGGAGAAGAGGAGAGAGAGGGGTGGAGGAAAAGAGAGAGAGAGGGGGGGGGTGGAGAGGAGAGAGAGAGAGTGGGGGGAGAAAGAGAAAGGGGAGATGGAGAAGAGAAATGAGAGGTTGGAGAACAGAGAAAGACAGACAGGGTGGAGGAAGAGAGAGACAGAGAGGGTGAAGAAGAAGAAGAAGAAGAGAGAGAGAGAGAGAGAGAGAGAGATGAGGAGAGAGATGAGAGAGAGAGAGGAGTTAGAGAGAGAGGGTGGAGAAGAGAGAGAGAGAGAAAGGGTGAAGAAGAGAGAGAGAGTGAGAACGAAGAGGGTGGAGACGAGGAGAGAGAGGATAGGGTGAAGAATGAGAAAGAGAGAGGGTGGAGAGAAAGAGAGAGGGGAGGGGTGGAGAGGATGAGAGAAGAGAGTTGGGGGAGGAAGAGAGAGAGGGGATATGAGAAGAGAGAGAGAAGGTCGAGAAACAGAGAACAGAGAGAGTGGAGGAGAGAGAGAGTGGAGGAGAGAGAGAGAGAGAGAGAGAGAGAGAGAGAGGCTGGAGAAGTGAGAGTGAGAAAAAGAAGTGGAGGAGAGCAAGAGTGAGGGAAGAGAGAGGGAGAGAGGGTAAGAAGTGAGAGAGAGAGTGGGAGAAGTGTAAGAGAGTGAGAGAGGAGGAGTGGTGGAGAGAGAGAGAAGGAGGGGGGTGGAAAAGAGAGAGAGAAGAGAGGGTGGAGAGAGAAGAGAGGGGGTTTTTTAGAAAAGAGAGAGAGAGGGGTTGGAGAAGAGAGAGAGAGGGCTGGAGAAGAGAGAGAGAGGGTGGAGAAGGGGTGTTGAAGAGAGAGGGGGGTGCGAGAAGAGAGAGAGAGTGGAGGGTAGAAGAAGAGGGACTGTGGAGAAGAGAGAGAGAGAGGGGGTGGTGGAGAAGAGAGAGAGAGAAAGAAAGAGAGTTGGAGAAGAGAGAGAGAAGGTTGGGAAAAAAAGAGAGAGAGTGTGGAGAGAGAGAGAGAGAGAAGCGAGAGAGATGGGAGAGAGAGAGAAGAGGGTGGAGAAGAGAGTGTGAAGGGGGTGGAGAAACAGAGAGGAGGTTGGAGAAAGACATACAGAGGGTGAAGAGATGAGAGCGAGTGAGAGAGAGGGTGAGAAGGAAAGATTAGAGTAAGCGCGGACGACGAGTGCGAGTGAGAGAGAGAGTGAGTTGCACGAAAGAGAGAGGGTGGAGGAGAGAGGAGAGTAGAGTAGAGAGAGAGAGGTGGAGAAGGAGAGAGAGAGAAAGAGGAGAGAGAGAGAAGGTGGAGAAGGGAGAGAGAGAGTGGATGGAGAGACAGAGGGTGGCGAGAGGGAGAGGAGAGAGGGAGAGACGGAGGATGAGAGGAGAGGGTGGAGAAGAGAGAGAGAGAGAGTGAGGTGAGAGATAGATAGGGGAGGAGAAGAGAAGATGGAGCAGAGAGAGAGGGTGGAGCTGAACCGAGAAAGAGAGAGGGGGTGGAGAAAAGTGAGAAGAGGTGGAGGGAGGAGAGAGGGTGGAGAAGGAGAGGGATAGAGAGAGAGAGAGTGGAGGTGAGAGAGAGATATAGAGAAAGAAAAGGAGATTAGAGAGAAAGAAGATAGGATGGAGAACAGAGAAGAGAGGAGGGTTTGACAGAGAGAGACTAGAGTGAGGAGAGAGAGCAGAGAGAGAGAGAGAGGGTGGAGAAGAAGAGAGGGAGGGTGAGACAAGAGAGAAAAGGGTGGAAAAGAGAGAGACAGAGAGTGCAGGTGAGAGCGAGAGGGTGGCTAAGAGAGAGAGAGTAAGAGGAGGAGAGAGAGGTGAAGAAGAGGACAGAGAGTGGAGGTCGAGAGAGTGGAGATAGAGAGATAGAGAGAGAGGATGGAGAAGAGAGAGAGGGGATGGGAAGAGAGAGGAGGAGAGGTGGAGAAGTGAGAGAGAGGGTGGAAAAGCAGAGAGCACGCGTGTTCCCTCGACATTCGTGCGCAGTCTGTCGTGGATGAGAAGATTTCATTCGTGGAAGAGAGTGTATGAGCGAGTGGAGCGTCGTAGGATCTGAGAGTGTGCCAGAGGGTGGAGACAAAGAGAGAGAGAGTGTAAAGAGGAGAGAGAGTGGAGGGAGAGAGTGAGAGAGAGCGAGGTATGAAAAGCAGAAAGAGATAGGATGAGTGGAGAGAGGGCGACACCACCCATCATAACCTAGTAAGGATGGAGGATGGGTTGTCATGATCCCCGCACACCGCTATGGTTGAAGAGAGAACGAGAGAGACAACGAAGTCGAGAGAGTCGTGTACAATCGGTGCAAGAGAGAGAGAGAGCGGGAAGAGAGAGAGCGAGGGGGAAGGTGGAGGAGAGAGAGAGAGGAGGGGTGAGAAGAGAAGAGTGGGGTGGAGAGAATAGAGAGAGAGGTGGAGAAGAAAGTGCGGGGGGGGGTTGGATAGAGAGAGAGAAGAAAGGAGGGTGGAGAAGATTTAGAGAGGGTGGAGAAGAGGGTGAAGAAGAGAGAGAGGGGGGGGTAGGGAGAAAAGACTGTGGGACGAGAAGGAGAGAGGGGGTGGAGAATGGGGGAGAGATGAAAGAGAGAGGTGGGGTGTGGAGAAGAGTAAGAGAGAGCCAGAGAAAGTTGAGGAGACGAGAGATAGAGAGAGAGGGTGGAGAAAATGAGAGAGAGAGAGAGGTGGAGAAGAGAGAGAAGGGCGGTGGACAAGAGGGAGAGATGGTGGAAAAGAGAGAGACAGGAGAGCAAGAGTGCAGGTGAGAGAGAGAGAGGTAAAGAGAGAGAGAGAGTAGAGGAGAGAGAGGGGTGAAGAGAGCGAGAGGTAGAAGGAGAGGAGAGGAGAGGTTGGAGAAGAGAGAGGAGTGGAGGGACAGAGAGAGTGGAGGAGGGAGAGATAGAGAGAGAGGATGGAGAAGAGGAGAGAGGATGGAGACAGAGAGAGAGAGAGGGTGGAGAAAGCGAGTAGAGTGAGACAGGGTGGAAGAAGGAGAGAGAGAGAGAGAGAGAGGAGAGAGAAGGTTGGAGAAGAGAGATTAAGAGAGAGAGAGAGAGGGTGGAGAGGAGAGTGAGAGAGGGGTGGAAGATGAGAAAGCGAGGGTGGAGAAGAGAGAGGAGGTGGTGGAGAGGGAGAAGAGGTGAAAAGAGAGAGAGAGAAGGGGTGCAGAAAGGAGAGAGCGGGGGATGGAGAAGAGAGAGAGAGTTGGGAGAAGAGAAAGAGAGGGTGGAGAGGAGAGAGACAGAGGTTGGAGAAGGAGAGAAGAGGAGAGAAGAGGAGAGAGAGAGAGCGAGGAAGAGATAGCGAATGGAGGAGAGAGGACAGAGGGTGGAGACAGAGAGTAGAGAGAGTTAGAGAGAGAGGAGTGAGTAGGATAGCGAGTGAGGGAGAGAGACAGGGGTGGTGAAGAGAGAGAGAGAGAGAGAGAGAGCGAGAGAGAAGGAGAGAGAGAGAGAGCAGGGGGAGAGAGGAAGAGATGCGAGGGAGTGGTGTGAGACAGAGGGTTGGAAGAGAGAGAGAGAGAGAAAGAGAGGAGAGTGAGAGAGAGAGTGGATGAGAAAGGACGAGAGGGTGGAGAAGGAGAGAGAGAGAGTGGGAGGGAGAGGAGAGCGGGTGGAGAAGAGGAGCGAGAGAGAGAGAGTGGAGGAGAGGAGTGGGTTGGAGAAGAGAGAGAGATAGTGGCGTGAGAGAGATAGAGAAAGACGGTGGGAAAAGAGAGAGAGAGAGAGAGAGAGAGAGAGAGAGAGAGATAGAGAGGGAGGAGAAGATGAGAGGGAGGTGGTGGAGAAAGAGGAGAGAGAGAGGGTGGAGAGATAGTGGAAGGGTGGAGAAGAGAGAGAAGGGTGGAGAAGAGAGGAAAGGTGGAAGAAAGAGAGAAAAAAGGGTGGAGAGTGAGAGGAGAGAGGGGTTGTAGAAAGAGTGAGGGAGAGGGTGGAGAAGAGAGAGAGCTGAGGAGCGAGTTGGGACAAGAGAGAGAGAGAGAGTTGAGAGTAGATGAGAGAGAGAGAGAGAGGAGAGTGCAGGTGAGAGAGAGACGGGTTGAAGAAGAGAGAGACAGTGGAGGGAGAGCGAGAGGGTGGAGAAGGAGAGAGAGAGAGGAGGATTAGAAGAGAGTGAGGAGAGAGAAGATAAGCGAGAGGATGGAGAAGAGTGAGGGTGTGCAGAAGAGAGGAGAGAGAGTGGAGAATGAGAGAGAGCGGAGAGAGAGAGATGAGGTTGGAGAAGAGAGAGAGAGGGGGTGGAGAAAAGAGAGGAGAGGGTGGAGAAGGACAGACAGACGGTGAGAGAGAGAGAGAGAGAGAGTTGAAGAAGGGAAAGAGACGTGAGTTTGGGAAACGAGGAGAACGAGAGAGAGAGAGTGAGGAGAGTGAGGGAGGGTTGAGAAGGAGAGAGAGAGTGAGGGAGAGAGAGAGTGTGGAGAAAAAAGAGATGAGAGAGAGTGAGAGTGGGTGGAGAGAGAGAGAGGGTGGAGAAGAGAGCTAGACAGAGGGAGGAGAGAGAGAGTGGAGGAGAGAGAGTGGTGGCGAAGAGAGAGAGAGAGTGGATGTGAGAGACAGGGTGGAGAAGAGAGAGTGAGAGAGAGAGAGAGGAGAGAGAGAGAGTGAGAGAGAGAGTGGAGGAGAGAGATAATAATAATAATATTAATTAATAATAATAATAATATTGATAATAAAAATAATAACAATAATAAAAATAAATAAAAATAATAATAATAGAGAGAGAGGATGAGAGAGAGGGGTTGGAGAAGGGAGAGATAGAGTGGAGGAGAGAGGGTGGATAAGGAGAGAAGAGAGAGAGAGGAGGGGAGAGAGAGAGAGCTCGGAGGAGAGAAAAAATTGGAGAAGAGAGAGAGAGTAGAGGTGAGAGAGGTAGAGAGAGGGTGTGGGTAAGAGCTGAAGAGAAAGAGAGGGTGGAGAAGAGAGAAGAGAGAGGGGGCGGTGGAAGAGAGGAGAGTGTGTAGGAGAGAGAGAGAGGGGGGAGAGAGAGAGAGAGAGAGAGTAGAGTAGAGAGGAGAGGGTGAGAAGAGGAAAGAGTGAGAGAGAGAGAGAGAGAGAGAAGAGAGACAGAGAGAGAGAGAGCAGGAGAAGGTGGAGAAGGGGGGAGAGAGAGAGTGGAGGGAGACAGAGGGGTGGAGAGTGAGTGAGAGAGGGAATGAGAGTGGAGGAGAGAGAGATGGTGGAGAGAGAGAGGAGAGTGGAAGGTGAGAGAGAGATAGAGGGAGAGGAAGAGAAGATGTGAGAGAGATAGAGGGGATGAGAACAGAGAAGAGAGAGGGGAGTGGTCAAAGAGAGAGAGAGTGGAGGAGAGAGAGAGGGTGGAGAAGAGATAGAGAGAGGGGGAGAGAGGGGGGGGTGGGAGAGAGAGTGTGTGAAGGTGAGAGAGAGATATAGAGAAAGAAGAGAAAGATAGAGAGAAAGATAGGATGGAAGAAAAGGAAATAGAGAGGGGGTGGACAAGAGAGAGAGAGAGGAGTGGAGGAGAGAGAGGATAGAGAGAGAGGGTGGAGAATAGAGAGGAGAGAGAGAGAGGGTGGAGAAGAGAGAGTGAGGGTGGAGAAGAAGAGAGAGATGCGTGGAAAAGAGAGAGACAGGAGTGCAAAGTGAGAGGAGAGAGGATGGAAAATAGAGAGAGAGTAGAGGAGGAGAGAGAGAGTGTGGGAAAGAGAGAGAGAGTGGAGGATTAGAGGAGTGGGGTAGGAGAGATTAAAGAGAGAGGATGGCGAAGAGAGAGAGAGAGAGAGGGTTGAGAGAGAGAGAGAGATGAGGGTGGCGAAGAGGGAGAAGAGGGGTGGAGAAGAGAGAGAGAGAGAGTGCAGGGAGAGAGAGAGAGGGTGGATGAGAGAAAGGGTGTATGAGAGAGAGGAGTGGAGGAGAGAGGTGAAAGGTTTTGAAAAGAGGAGAGTGTGTATGAAGAGAGAGAGTGGAGGAGAGAGAGTGAGGTTGAAAGAGAGAGAGTATTTGTATGAGAGAGAGAGTGGAGGAGAGGAGAGAGAGTTGAGGGTTTGGAGAAAAAGAAAAGGAGAAGAGTGTATGAGAGAGAGGAGTGGAAGTGAGAGGGAGGGGAGAGAGATGAGAGGTGGGAGAGGAGGAGGCTGGAGAAGGGGAGTGGGAGAAAGAGAGACGAGAGGGGTAGAAGAGAAGGAGAGCGGGGGAGAGTGAGGAGAGAGAGAGAGAGGGAGTTTGAGAAGAGAAAGAGTGGGGTGAGAAGTGAGAGAGGGTGGAGAGAGAAGAAGAGAGGGGATTTGAGAATGAGAGAGGAGAGAGAGGGGGGGGGGTTGGATAATGAGAGAGAGAAAGGAGGGTGGAGAAGATAGGAGAGGGTGGAGAAGAGGGTGAAGAAGAGAGAGAGAGGGGGGTAGGAGAAAAATCTGTTGAGAAGAGAGAGAGAGGGGGTGGAGAACGGAGAGAGAAAGAGAGAGATGTGGAGGAGAGAGAGAGAGGGTGGAGAAGAGTGAGAGGGAGTGTGCAGAAAAGAGAGAGATGAGTGAGAGGTGGAGAATGAGAGAGAGAGGGGGTGGAGGGAAAGAGAAGAGAGAAAGGGGGGGGGTTTTTTAAAGGAGAGAGAGAGAGTGGGGGGAGAGAGAAAGGGGCGATGGGAAGAGAGAGAGAAGGTGGAGAAAAGAGAAGAACAGAAAGGGGTGGAGCAAGAGAGACAGAGAGGGTGAAGAAGAAGAAGAAGAAGAGAGAGAGCAGAGAGAGGGAGGAGAAGAGAGTGAGAGGGTGGAGAAGAGAGAGAAGATGGTGGAAAAGAGAGAGGACAGAGAGTGCAAAAGTGAGAGAAGAGAGGATGGGAAAATAGAGAGAGAGTAGAGGAGAGAGAGAGAGGGTGGAGAAAGAGGGGATGAGAGTGGAGGATAGTGAGTGTGGAAGGAGAGAGAGGAGAGAGAGTTAAAGTGGAGAGGATGGCGAAAGAGAGAGAGAGAGTGAGAGGGTTGAGAAGGAGAGAGAGGAGAGTGGGTGGAGAGAGAGAGAGGGTGGAGAGAGAGAGGAGAGAGTGCAGGAAGAGAGAGAGAGGGTGGTGAAGAGAAGTGAGTATGAGATGAGTGAGAGTGAGAGGAGAGAGAGGGAAGGTTGAAAAGAGAGGAGAGTGGGTATGAGGAGAGAGAGTGGAGGAGAGAGGAGTGAAGGTTGAAAAGAGAGGAGAGTGTGTATGAGAGAGAGAGTGGAGGAGAGAGAGTGAGGGTGGAAAGAAAGGGAGAGTGTATGGAGAGAGAGAGTGGAGGAGAGAGGAGGAGAAGAGAGAGTGAGGGAGAGAGAGAGAGGCTGGAGAAGAGGGAGTGGAGAAAAGAGAGAGAGAGGGTGTAGAAGAGACGAGAGCGGGGAAGTCCTGGAGGAGAGAGAGAGAGGAGGGGGTGAGAAAGTGAAAGAGTGGGGTGGAGAAGTGAGGGAGAGGGGGGAAAGAAGAGAGGGGTGTTGAGTTGAGAGAGAGAGGGGGGGGGGGGTTGGATAAGAGAGAGTAGTAAAGAGGGTGGAGAAGATAGGAGAGGGTTGAGAAGAGGGTGAAGAAGAGAGAGAGAGGGGGGGTAGAGAAAAAATGTTGAGAAGTGAGAGGAGGGGTGGAGAACGGAGAGAGAAAGAGAGAGAGTGGAGAAGAGAGAGAGAGGGGTGGAGAAGAGAGAGAGAGGGGTGGAGAAGAGAGAGAGGGAGAAGAGAGAGAGAGAGAGAGAGGGTGGAGAAGAGAGTGAGAGGGGGTGGAGAAGAGAGAGGGAGGGTGGAGAAGACATACAGAGGGTGAAGAAGAGAGAGCGAGAGAGAGAGGTTGGAGAAGGAAGATAGAGTAAGCGGAGACGAGAGAGCGAGAGAGAGAGAGAGAGAGAGTGCACGAAAGAGAGAGGGTGGAGGAGAGAGAGAGAGAGAGAGAGAGAGAGAGAGAGAGTAGAGTAGAGAGAGAGAGGGTGGAGAAGAGAGAGAGAGAAAGAGAGAGAGAGAGGTGGAGAAGGGAGAGAAAGAGTGGAGGAGAGACAGAGGGTGGAGAAGGGAGAGGAAGAGGGAGAGACAGGAGGAGAGAGAGAGGGTGGAGAAGAGAGAGAGAGAGAGAGAGTGGAGGTGAGAGATAGATAGAGGGAGAGAAGAGAAGATGGAGAGAGAGAGAGGGGATGGAGAACAGAGAAAGAGAGAGGGGGTGGAGAAATAGAGAGAGAGAGTGGAGGAGAGAGAGAGGGTGGAGAAGAGAGAGATAGAGAGAGAGAGAGTGGAGGTGAGAGAGAGATATAGAGAAAGAAAAGAAGATATAGAGAAAGATAGGATGGAGAACAGAGAAAGAGAGAGAGGGTGGACAAGAGAGAGACAGAGAGTTGAGGAGAGAGAGAGAGAGAGAGGGTGGAGAAGAGAGAGGGAGGGTGGACAAGAGAGAAAGATGGTGGAAAAGAGAGAGACAGAGAGTGCAGGTGAGAGAGAGAGGGTGAAGAAGAGAGAGAGAGTAGAGGAGAGAGAGAGAGGTTGGAGAAGAGACAGAGAGTGGAGGATAGAGAGAGTGGAGAATAGAGAAATAGAGAGAGAGGATGGAGAAGAGAGAGAGGGGATGGAGAGAGAGAGAGAGAGGGTGGAGAAGAGAGAGAGAGGGTGGAAAGAGAGAGAGAGAGAGTGCAGAAGAGAGAGAGAGAGTGTAGTGAGAGAGGAGTGGAGGAGAGAGAGTGAGGGTGGAAAAGAGAGAGAGAGTGGAGGAGAAGAGAGAGGGAGGGGAGAGAGATGAGAGAGAGGAGAGAGAAAGAAAAGATATAGGATGGGGAGAGAGAGATTGGAGGAGAGAGGAATGGAGGAGAAAGAGAGAGAGAGAGAGAGATGAGAGAGAGAGAGAGAGAGAGAGAGAGAGAGAGAGAGAGAGAGTGGAAGAGAGAGAGAGGGTGTAGAGAGAGAGAGAGAGAAAGAGAGAGAGAGGGGGTTGAGAAGAGAAAGAGTGGAGGTGAGGAGAGACAGAGGGTGGAGAAGAGAGGATGAGAAAAGGGAGAAAGAGGGGAGAGAGAGAGGTGGAGAAGAGGTGAGAGAGAGAGAGGGTGGAGGTGAGAGATAGATAGAAGGTGAGGAGAAGAGAAGAATGGAGAGAGAGAGAGGGGAGGAGAAGGAGGAGAAAGAGAGAGGGGGTGGAGAAAAGGAAAGAGAGAGAGTGGATAGAGAGAGACAGAAGGGTGTGAGAGAGAGAGAGTAAGAGAGAGAGAGAGTAGTGGAGATGAGAGAGAGTATAGAGAAAGAAAAGAAGATGAGGATGAAAGATAGGATGGAGAGAAGCAGAGGAAAGAGAGAGAGGGGGAAAGAGAGAGAGAGAGGTTGGAGAGAGAGGAGAGAGAGAGAGAGGTGTGGAGAAGAGAGAGGGTAGGTTGGACAAGAGAGAAGATGGTGGAAAAGAGAGAGACAGATGTAGTGAGGTAAGAAGAGTGAGGAGATGAGGGTGGAAGAAGAGAGAGAGAGTAGAGGAGAGAGAGAGAGTTGGATGAAGAGACAGAGAGTGGAGGATAGAGAGAGTGGAGAATAGAGAAGAAGAGAGAGAGGATGGAGAAGAGAGAGAGGGATGGAGAAGAGAGAGAGGAGTGGGTGGAGAAGAGAGAGAGAGGGTGGAGAAGAGAGAGAGAGAGAGTGCAAAGGAGAGAGAGAGAGGGTGCAGAAGAGAGAGAGGAGTGTATGAGAGAGAGAGTGGAGGAGAGAGAGTGAGGTGGAAAAAGAGAGAGAGAGTGCAGGAGAGAGAGAGAGTGGAGGAGAGAGAGATAGAGATGAGCGAGGATGGAAAAGAGAAAGAGATAGGATGAGAAGAGAGAGATTGGAGGAAGAGAAGGGAATGGAGGAGAGAGAGAGGGAGAGAGAGAAAGAGAGTGAGAGAGAGAGAGAGAGAGAGAGAGAGGAAATGGAAAGGAAAGAGAGAGGGTGTAGAAGAGAGAGAGCGGGCGAGAGTGGAGGGAGAGAGAGAGAGGAGGGGTTGAGAAGAGAAGAGTAGGGTGGAGAGAGAGAGAGGGTTGAGAAGAAGGAGAGAGGGGGGGGTGGATAAAAGAGAGAGAAAGAGGGTGGAGAAGAAGAGAGGGTGAGAGAAGAGGGTGAAGAAGAGAAGAGTGGGGTAGGAGAAAGAAGTGAGAAGAGAGGAGAGAGGGGGAGGAGAAGGGGAGAGAGAAAGAGAGAGAGATGGAGAGAGAGAGCAGAGAGTTGAGGAGAGAGAGATAGAGAGAGAGGGTGGAGAGAGAGAGAGAGGGTGGAGAAGAGAGAGAGGGGGTGGACAAGAGAGAGAGATGGTGGATAAGAGGAGACAGAGAGTGCAGGTGAGAAGAGAGAGAGGGTAAAGAAGAGAAGAGAGTAGAGGAGAGAGAGAGAGGGTGGAGAAGAGAGAGAGAGTGGAGGATAGAGAGAATGGAGGAGAGAGAGATAGAGAGAGAGGATGGAGAAGAGAGAGAGAGGATGGAGAAGAGAGAGAGAGAGAGGGTGGAGAAGAGAGAGAGAGAGAGAGGAGGGTGGAGAAGAGAGAGAGGGGGTGGACAAGAGAGAGAGATGTGGAAAAGAGAGAGACAAAGAGTGCAGGTGAGAGAGAGAGAGGGGTAAAGAAAGAAAGAGAGTAGAGGAAGATAGAGGGTGAAGAAGAGAGAGAGAGTAAAGAGAGAGAGAGAGGTTGGAGAAGAGAGAAGTGTGGAGGGATAGAAGAGAGTGGAGGAGAGAGAGATAGAGAGAGAGGATGGAAGAAGAGAGAGAGAGGATGGAGAAGAGAGAGAGAGGAAGGGAGGGATATAGAGAGATATGGTGGAGATAGAGAGAGAGAGAGAGTGCAGGAAGATAAGAGATGGTGCAGAGAGAAGAGAGAGTATGTATAGATAGAGAGTGGAGGGAGAGAGTAGAGGGTGAAAATAGGAGAAGAGAGTGTATGAAGAGACAGTGGAGGAGAGAGAGATAGAGAGAGAGGATGGAAAAGAGAAAGAGATAGGATGGAGAAGAGAAGAGTGGAGAAGAGTGAATGGAGGAGAGAGATGAGAGAGATGAGAGAGAGAGAGAGAGAGAGAGAGAGAGAGAAAATGGAAAGAGGAGAGAGAGGCTGTAAAGAGACGAGAGCTGGGAGAGTGTGGAGGAGAGAGAGAGAGGAGGATAGAGAGAGAAAGAGTTGGGGTGAGAAGAGGAGAGAGGGTGGAGAAGAAAGGAGGGATTTGATAAGACGAGAGAGGGGGGGGTTTAGGATAAAATAAGAGAAATAGGTGGAGAAGATAGAAAGGGTGGAGAAGAGGGTGAAGAAGAGAGGAGAGTGGGTAGGAGAAAAACTGTGGAGAAGAGAGAGAGAGGGGGTGGAGAAAGAGGAGAGAGAGAGAGAGAGAGAAGAGCAGAGAGAGAGAGAGAGAGTGGAGAAGAGAGAGCGAGGGGTAGAAGAGTGAGAGAGTGGTGCAGAAGAGAGATAGAGAGAGAGAGAAGAGAGAGAAGAGGGTGGAGAAGAGAAGAGAGAGGGGGTGGAGAAAAGATAGAGAGAGAGGAGGGTGGTGGAGAGGAGAAGAGAGAGATGGGGGAGAAAGAGAAGAGGGGGCGTAGGTATGGAAGACGAGGAGGTGACGAAGGATGTGATGAAGCAGAGAAAGAGCATACGAGGTGAGAAGAAGTGTAAGCACAGAGAGGGTGTGGAAGAAGAGAGGGAGATGAGAGGGAGGAGGGAGAGGAGAAGAGAGAAGAGAGAGCGGAGGGTGGAGAAAGAGAGAGAGAGATAGGTGAAGAAAGAGAGAGAGGGAGAACGAGAGGGTGGTGACGAAGAGAGAAGAAGGTGAGAAGAGAAAGAGAGAGTGAGAAGAAAGAGAGAGGGGGGTTTGAGAGGAGAGAGAGAGAGAGTTGGGGGAGAAAGGAGAGAGGGGATATGGAGAAGAGATAGAGAAGGAAGAGAACGAGAACAAGAGAGTGGAGGAGAGAGAGAGTGGAGTAGAGAGAAGAGAGAGAGAGGAGAGAGAGAGAGAGAGAGAGGCTGGAGAAGTTGAAGTGAGGAAAGAGAGTGGAGGAGAGCAAGAGAGAGTGAAAGAGAGAAGGAGGGGTGAAGAGTAGAGAGAGAGAGTGGGAGCAGTGGAAGAGAGAGAGAGAGGAGTGGTGGAGAAGAGAGAGAAGGAGGGGGGAAAAGAGAGAGAGAAAAGAGAGGGTGGAAAGAAGAGAGGATTTTAGAAAAGAGGAGGATGAGAGGGGTTTGAGAAGAGAGAGAGATGGCTGGAGAAGAGAAGAGAGGGGTGGAGAAAGGGTGTTGAAGAGAAGAGGGGTGAGAAGAACTGTGGGGGAAGAGAGAGAGAGAGAAGAGAGAGAGAGAAAGAAAGAATGGAGAAGAGAGAGAGAGGGTGGAGAAGAGAGAGAGGGTGGATAGAGAGACTTCAGACTTCCACTTCAGACGTTTACTGTACATCGCCTTAGGCCACAAATCCAAAGAATGACGGGTGTTGTGCATGGACATAAACATGAAGTGTTATAAACACATTTAAAAAAAACCCCCTAATCAATGTCTATAATTGAAGAATATATCAGCAATAATAAAGAAATTACATCTCTCATTCTTGATATATTCATCACAAATCAATTCACGTTCGTCATAATCGACAAATTTTTTGAATGTAGTTTCATAATATAAGATCCTTTATATACAGTTATCTTACCTTTTCTGTCTGTTGGTTGCACGAAAAATAAATCGTGATTAAATTATGTCTATCAGTAAGATATTGTAGCTTGCGTACACGTGCAAAGAAGCTCTTCGCAGCTTAAGAACTTGTGTCTCAAATCTTCATAGACAGGGCAATTAAATAAAAGTGTCTTCATTCTCTATTTGGTCTTTACAAACAGGCACTGCTTATCTCATTTGAACTACTTATACGATGTGTATTATTGTTTAGTGGTAGCGCATTCACTCGTACTTGGAGTAACTGGCAACTCGAAACAATATGTATCCATGCACTAATATACTTCTCTCTTTCAAAACAATCTTGAAGATTCAGTAACTACATATCTACTGCGATCTCTGATGGTGCCAGTCCATTCCTGGGTAAACATCAACACGTCTTTGTTTAAAGGCAACGTAAGAACATTTTTGATGTCTCCTACTCCTTGGTTTAACCAAACGATATTAAACCCCAGTTATGCAGAATATTTCCCCTGATTTTTAGAGACCCACATTGTTTGCCCTTTTTATCAAATTCTAACAACATACAATAAGCTTTGTGTGGCAATCTTTCAAATGCATATGTAATAATTTAAACCAAAATCTTACCATCCAACATACTATTTACATAATAATGGGTACCTGCCCAATCTCCATACTCCTTTTATTTGGTGTCTTGCCGACACCCTAAAACTTTACAAAGCGATAAATGTACTTTTTCTAGATGCTCTAGTCTATTCAATCCCCAATTTCAGCTGAATATAACCAGATTGGTTGGGAATTTTGGTATAAAAATTTTGAAAAAAATGTAATTTACTGTCATTTCTTTACACTTCAGAAAAACTTTGTTAAGCTGAGTTACTGCTTTTTTACCTTTAGTTACCAAATTTGATGTACCTCTTTTTACGCTAATCATAAGTAAAATTAAATCCTAAATATCAATAATTGTTAACTATTTCTAATCTCTTATTATCAAGAACCACATTTTACACGTTTTCCAAGTGCCCCCCTTTCCAAATACCATAATCTTAGTTTTTGCTATGTTTACACTTAATTCATATTATCACAACAAGTTGCTAAGACCGTTTAATTGATTTGTATAAACCAGTAGGTGTAGTTGACATTAATGCTACGTCATCACAAATAACAAGATAAACAACTCAAAAATATCTGGAAACAGTTGTGCACCAAGCTACCTTTTCTTTCATAACGTTTGCTACTGATTAATGAACATAGAAAATATGTTGGGCTTATAACACATCCCTGTCTTACCCTATGGGGTTTGAAACCATTATTAATTCAGAATTTGCCTCGAAATGCATGCTGATATTGACTTATACATAGCCCCCCAAGTGATGCAAAAATTTACCCTTTACACCTTGCTGTTTGATATAACTTAATAACCTGCCATGTTCAACTGTGTCGAAGGCCTTTTTAAAAATCTACCTAGGCAACATACAATTTTCTTCCTTTTTTTAGTCATATAGTTCTAATAGTGGGATAACAAGTAAATATCTAGATCAACTGTAGAATATAATTGACGAAAACCTGCCTGACATTTCTGAGATTAGGTTATGTACATTTCTAACCAGTCCATCAATCGAAACATTCAATATGTAGTGTAACATTTAGATACTGATACTTAAAAGAAACGCCTTCTATAATGATCAACATTTCTCAGGATCTCCTTTCTTATACAAAGTAATAAATATTGCTTTAGACCATTCTTGAGGGTATAGGCCTTGTCCAAAATTACATTAAAATGCTTTCCCAAACATGACATTACTTTTGGACCACCATTTTTTATCATTTCTGCAGAAAATTACAACAATGCCCGCTTGCTTTGTTGTTTATTCATCTTCTAATAGCCAGGGACTAATTCTTCTGCTGTTATCTCTTGTTTATTTAACACGTGGTCTATTTCACTTCGGATAAATATACCCCAATGTCACATTCATCAATACACTCATCATTATTTTTTAAAACCCTAAAGATGTTTTAAGTGTTAAACCTCATCTGTGTAAATGTTGTTTGTATTCTATTCTTATTTCCAAAGACCCAATCTACAATTCCATCAAAAACTAGAGGGACTGTTCGCCTCTTTTGCTAACTTTCAGTTTGTTGCCTGTTAAAAGTGAGTTTCTTGACTTTTAGCAACTGCTTATACCACATATCTAGCTTCAACCTAAATAATTCTATCTTCTACTTCCTGGTAAATCGAAAGTGGTTAAGTTTTCTTCCTAGTTCTTTTTTCATGCTTTTACACTCAACATCAACCATGCTGATCTTTTCTTTTGTTAAAACCAGTTTGTTTAACCAACATTTGCTTGCATCTTACAATGTACAAATATATCAAGGGCACTGTCTACATCTTCCTCTAAAATCCTTCATGGCTATCAACATTCTATTTTGGGAATCTTTGCTCCCCATGATTTTATAAACTCATCTCTAAATCTTCATACCAAAATGAACTTTTTCAACATACTTTATTTTCATTTTGTTTTTCTTAATATAACCCCTTTCTGCTCAGTCCTCTCGACTCTACTTCATACTTACTGAAAATGTCTGACTCTACAATACTCTCTACTTCCAAAAAGATGAAAATATGAACAGATAAATAAAGTTCCCTGATACAATAATGTAAGTCCCCCTAACTTTCACCAGAATATCCAATTAAATGTACAACTATCATCAGAAATCCTGGTGCACTAAGGCCATTACATATTATACAGTCATGCATATTACCAGTTCACTTAGTTGTTCCCCAAAGTTGTTGAAATTGGCATCTTAGAGATTTCCTTGGCTAATGGTTACAGTCAAAATGACATTTGTTCGAATCACTGCTATCTCCATTATAGCTATAGTTTTCCATTGCAGTTCTTACATAAAATCTCACTTAGCATAATGAAAAAATCCCAATGTGTTCATATATATCTGCTAAGCATTGGCTCTAGTACTTCAAATTCCATAATACGCCATGTTTATTTGACTTCCAAAACAAAGAATCCTATGGTGGGATGAATGAACAAATCATCATTATGTTCTTGTCATTAGAAAAAGAGCTATCTGTCTATTGTAAACTTACTGTAATTCTTGTTCTACCTGGATGCGTGTAACAAAACCAGCAAAAGAGTTTCTAACCATTACAATTACGCCACCAGAGTAGTTTCCTTGGTGGACAAGCTTCCTTGCTTTGGAAAGTGAATATTATAAAGTCATCAAATAGAAGCGGATTCAAAATCAAAAGCTACAAAAGTTTCAGTTAGACAATAGGAAGTCATAAGCCACTAGAAAATTAATAAAAACACGTTTACTATCTTTTTGTACAAGTCCATTAACATTGTAATTCAAAAAGTTTGCACATTCTATACTTCACTATGTACATTAGGACACGTTACCATAAACCTAAGATGTTGATACAGGTGGACTGGACGACAAAGAACGGTGGCCTGCCGTTTCCCTATCTGTTGTGTGTGGACCCCATTCTTCTTTAGTCAGGCACCTCTGAGGTTGGGTCCGCTGACTAACCCCCTGCTTGCTTTGCAGAGCTGCTTTTTTAAACGAGTCAACAATACTGCTTTTTCTGGCTTTTTGATCTGGACAGCAGTTTTTGCTCTGACTCTTGCTCTGCAGCACGCGAACAGATGCAGTCCGCCTTGGACCAATCATGGGAAGAAGGTGAAGCCCCTTCTGTCCTGATCTCCCTCTATTATCAGACCTGCTGTGCAAGTGCGGCTCAGTACTGTTATGTATCCCAAATCATTCCATCGTCAGAGTTGTCACTGCTTGCTCCCTGCCTCAATGTCATTTTTGGGATCGTCCTCCTCTGTCAGTCCATCGGGACCTATGTTACTTCCTGCGGGTCTTCTTCCAACTTGTAGCTTGTGGGTCATTTTTGTCAAAGTCTTGTCGTTGTTTATAGCCCTGTTATTCCATCACAAGCTTTTTGCAATGATACCTGTCATTTACCCGCGACATACGCTCATTGTTTTCTAGTATGTCATCAATTGCCTGTCCACTGACTTGTCTTCGTCCGGTTTTCAGTGTTGTTGTCATCTTCTTCAGCATTAATACAGCACGGTTGCTGTGTCTTCCTTATTGTGAAATCTCTACCTTGACCCTTCATTGAGTGTATCATTGTTGTTTTTCCTCATGGAGGTCAGCAATGTTAAGGCTCTTCCTCCCTCAGAGGTGTCACTGCTTGCCTCCTTGTCAGCTGATATTTCGCTGAATTTTTTACCCTGAACCCTCCCCGGATTGTATCAACTGTCCCTCTGATTGAATGTTTGTCTCTGTTTTTGATTGTAATCATTCTTTTGTGAATTGTACAGTCTGTCCTCTGCTGACCAAATTGGTCATCTTCACTGTACAGACGTGTACCGGGGCGACCAGCACACTTCCCTTTCCATTGTAGTCTGGTGATGGGGTCATCCTGCCTCTGGTCTCCAGTCTTGAATTGGTGAAGGTGGAATTCGTGGGTTCCCGTTCCTTCAGACAGATCACCATATCTTCGGAGACCAGTATTTGCCGAGGTGGCTCCGTCCACCCTAGCGCTGTCTGTGATCCAAACTGCCTGCCTGCTGCAGACAGACGTCTTCGTGGCTGCTCTCTGTATGTGACATGGACCTCCCTCCAGCTTGGGGAACCAACTGGGATGCTTGATCATTTCTGCATCCTCTGCATGCAAGGGATAGGAAATGGACGGTCTGGCGTTGTTGGAGTTTTCCGGCCAAGTCTGGGTGGTTTGTCCTGTCCTTTCACATACAGCCTTCCACTAGTAAACGTAGCAATCTGCTTCCCACGTGGGAACTCCACCATGTTTCCTTTGCCCGAGTTGTGAAGGTCAGCAGCCACTCTGATGCCGCTTTCCCCTCTGGATGTTCCCTCAATTCTTGTCAGACAGAACTGATAATTTGTCTGTCAAGCGACAAAATCGCACCAGAATGGGGCGAGCATTTTGTGGGTGTGGTCACCCAATACGATATGCCTCTGAGATATCTGCATGTTCCCAGTTTGGTATTGAAAGAATGATCATTGAGAATGTCAATGATAATTTGGACTTTTCAGATACCTCCTCCCTGTCACATTCAGCTATACCCATGAACCTGAGGTTGTAAGGCCTTTGCATCTTGCTCTGCTGACTCTAACTTTCTTTCAGCAGATCGTAGTCTGCACATCATGGTTGTATTTCCTTCTTGCAGCTCTTTTATGTCCTCGCTTTCCACAACTACACTTTCCTTTAGCTCACTAATTAAGCCAGAAAGTTGATAGGTTGTTTCTCCAGAGTGGCAAAATTTTCCATCAATGTCAGTTTTTGATTCCATCAAATGTCTGTAAGCTTGCTGCATTTGCATAAATGCCAGTCCCATAAAATGGAACATATTGTTTGGTGATGGAGCAGCATATTTGCATATTTTGTGACATTTCATGGCCTATGTTTTATTATTATTTTTTTCCCCCCAAGTGTTAAATCCACTCTTTATCATAGAGGTATGAAGGCACAAGAACAATTTCAAACAGAGAAACGATTACACAAAGTGGAGCTCAAGTGTTCTGTGTCATTTTCAGGCGCCTATGTTTTGTCACCCCCATTGTTTATCAAATATGCACCAACACATCCCAATGACAACCAGTATACACACGGCACTACTCCACCAAGCACACAGCACAGCGTTTCCCCCCACCATCAACCACAGAGTTCATGCACGTGCAACCACACACACAAAGCTGGTGGAGAGAGCTATGAAGGTTTGTGTGAAAAAAACAACAACAAAAAACAACCCTTCTTTGCACCATGTAACTATTAAAGTACTAGCCACAGCTGTCCAGTTGACTCCATCACTTATTCACCAACAAACCTGAAGGCACAAAGTCACTGCACACACGCTTGCCAAGAATAATGTGGATACATCCATTGAAACCACCATAATTTTGCTTTTCAACAGAGAGCTGTTCAACATGTCTGCACTCTGTCATTGCCACACCCCACCCCAAGCAGAGAGAGAGAGAGAGAGAGGGTGGAGAAGAGAGTGAGAGGGGGTGGAGAAGAGAGAGGGAGGGTGGAGAAGACATACAGAGGGTGAAGAAGAGAGAGCGAGAGAGAGAGGTTGGAGAAGGAAGATAGAGTAAGCGGAGACGAGAGGGCGAGAGAGAGAGAGAGAGAGAGAGAGCGCGAGAGAGAGAAGAGAGAGAGAGAGAGAGAGAGAGAGAGAGAGATTGCACGGAAGAGAGCGGGTGAGGAAGAGAGAGAGAGAGTAGAGTAGAGAGAGAGAGGTGGAGATAGAGAGAGAGAGAAAGAGAGAGGAGAGGACGGGAACAGGGAGAGAGAGAGTGGAGGATGAGACAGAGGGTGGAGAAGGAGAGAGAGAGGAGAGACAGGAGGAAAAAAAAAAAGGAGAAGAGAGGTGAAGAAGAGAGAGAGAGAGAGTTGAGGTGAGAGATAATAGAGGGAGAGAAGAGAAGATGGAAGAGAGAGGGGGGATGGAGAACAGGAGAAAGAGAAGAAGGTGGTGGAGAAATAGAGAGAGAGAGTGGAGGAGAAAGAGAGGGTGAGAAGAGAGAGATAGAGAAGAGAAGAGAGTGGAGGTGAGAGAGAATAATAGAAAGAATAGAAGATAGAAGAAAGATAGATGGCGAACAGATAAAGAGAGAGAGGGTGGACAAAGAGCAGACCAGAGAGTTGAGAAGATGAGAGATAAGAGAGAGGGTGGAGAAGAGAGAAAGAGAGAGAGGGTGGAGAAGAGAGAGAGGGGGTGGACAAGAGAGAGAGATGGTGGAAAAGAGAGAGACAGAGAGTGCAGGTGAGAGAGAGAGAGGGTGAAGAAGAGAGAGAGAGTAGAGGAGAGAGAGAGAGGGTGGAGAAGAGAGAGAGAGTGGAGGATAGAGAGAATGGAGGAGAGAGAGATAGAGAGAGAGGATGGAGAAGAGAGAGAGAGAGGATGGAGAAGAGAGAGAGAGAGAGGGTGGATAAGAGAGAGAGAGAGAGAAAGAGAGGGTGGAGAAGAGAGAGGGAGGGTGGACAAGAGAGAAAGATGGTGGAAAAGAGAGAGACAGAGAGTGCAGGTGAGAGAGAGAGGGTGAAGAAGAGAGAGAGAGTAGAGGTAAGGAGAGAGAGGTTGGAGAAGAGACAGAGAGTGGAGGATAGAGAGAGTGGAGAATAGAGAGATAGAGAGAGAGGATGGAGAAGAGAGAGAGGGGATGGAGAAGAGTGAGAGAGAGAGGGTGGAGAAGAGGGAGAGAGAGTAGAGAAGAGAGAGAGAGAGAGTGCAGGAGAGAGAGAGAGGGTGCAGAAGAGAGAGAGAGTGTATGAGGGAGAGAGTGGAGGAGAGAGAGTGAGGGTGGAAAAGAGAGAGAGAGTGTATGAAAGAGAGAGTGGGGGAGAGAGAGATAGAGAGAGCGAGGATGGAAAAGAGAAAGAGATAGGATGGAGAAGAGAGAGAGTGGAGGAGAGAGGTGTGATGTTTGTAGTGTTTGTGATCCGATTCATTCGCTACATCGATAGATGTAAACAAACTCAGTTATGATAGAGCGACCAAAGTTTAATGATCGTTCGTTAGCTTGATGATCGAATACCATAGTAACAGTAAAAAGGTATGTAACTCATAAAGATGAATAATAATGACCACGTGACAGTTGTTTCCCTTGAATACAAACTAATCTATGAAACACTACAAGAGGGAATGGAGGAGAGAGAGAGAGAGAGAGAGAGAGAGAGAGAGAGAGAGAGAGAGAGAGAGAGAGAGAGAGAGAGAGAGAGAGAATGGAAAGAGAGAGAGAGGGTGTAGAAGAGAGAGAGCGGGGGAGAGTGGAGGAGAGAGAGAGAGGAGGGGTTGAGAAGAGAAAGAGTGGGGTGGAGAAGAGAGAGAGGGTGGAGAAGAAAGAGAGGGGATTTGAGAAGAGAGAGAGAGGGGGGGTTGGATAAGAGAGAGAGAAAGAGGGTGGAGAAGATAGAGAGGGTGGAGAAGGCGGTGAAGAAGAGGAGAGAGGGGGGTAGGAGAAAGACTGTGGAGAAGAGAGAGAGGGGTGAGAGGGGAGAGAGAAAGAGAGAGAGAGTGGCGAAGAGAGAGACAGAGAGTTGAGGAGAGAGGGATAGAGAGAGAGGGTGGAGAAGAGAGAGATGAGAGAGAGAGGGTGGAGAAGAGAGAGAGGGGGTGGACAAGAGAGAGAGATGGTGGAAAAGAGAGAGACAGAGAGTGCAGGTGAGAGAGAGAGAGGGTAAAGAAGAGAGAGAGAGTAGAGGGAGAGAGAGAGAGGGTGGAGAAGAGAGAGAGAGTGGAGGATAGAGAGAGTGGAGGAGAGAGAGATAGAGAGAGAGGATGGAGAAGAGAGAGAGAGGATGGAGAAGAGAGAGAGAGAGAGGGTGGAGAAGAGAGAGAGAGGATGCAGAAGAGAGAGAGAGAGAGTGCAGGAGAGAGAGAGAGGGTGCAAAAGAGAGAGAGAGTGTATGAGAGAGAGAGTGGAGGAGAGAGAGTGAGGGTGGAAAAAAGAGAGAGAGTGTATGGAAAAGAGAGTGGAGGAGAGAGAGATAGAGAGAGAGGATGGAAAAGAGAAAAGAGATAGGATGGAGAAGAGAGAGAGTGGGGGAAAAGAGAGAGAGAGAGAGAGAGAGAGAGAAAAGAGAGAGAGAGAATGGAAAGAGAGAGAGAGAGGAAATAAAGAGAGAGAGCGGGGGAGACTGGAGGAGAGAGAGAGAGGAGGGGTTGAGAAGAGAAAGAGTGGGGTGGAGAAGAGAGAGAGGGTGGAGAAGAAAGAGGGGGGGATTTGAGAAGAGAGAGAGAGGGGGGGGTGGTTGGATAAGAGAGAGAGAAAGAGGGTGGAGAAGATAGAGAGGGTTGGAGAAGAGGGTGAAGAGTGAGAAAGAGAGGGGGTGAGGAGGAAAAGATGTGGAGAAGAGAGAGAGGTGAGGGGTGAAAAGGGAGAGAGGGGGTGAGAGAGAGAGAGAGAGTGGAGAGAGGAGAGAGAAAGGGGGGGGGTGGAGAAGAGTGAGAGAGTGCAGAAGAGAGAGAGGGGAGAAGAGAGAGAGGTGGAGAGAAGAGGAGAGAGAGGGGGTGGAGAAAAGAGAGAGAAGGTTGGGAGAAGACAGACAGAGGGTGAAGAAAGAGAGGAGAGAGAGAGCGGAGAGTAGAGGAGAAGGGAGCGGAGAAGAGATGAGAGAGTGAGAGAGAGAGAGAGAGGGAGAGAGGGAGTGGAGAAGAGGGGAGAAGAGAGGGAGTGGAGACGAGGGAAGCGAGAGAGAGAGAGAGGCAGGAGAGAGAGAGAGGAGGGTTGAAGATGAGATGAGAGAGAGGTGAGAGGAGAGAGAGTGAGGAGGAAAAGGGAGAAGAGAGAGAGAGTGGAGGAGAGAGAGATAGGTGGAGAAGAGAGAGATAGATGGAGGAGAGAGACTGGGTGGAGAGAGAGAGAGAGAGTGGAGGGAGAGGACAGGGTGGAGAGAGAGAGAGAGAGAGAGGAGAGAGAGAGAGAGAGAGAGAGAGATGGTGGAGAAGAGGGAGAGAGAGAGAGAGAGAGGAGGGAGAGAGAGAGGTCGAATAAGAGAGAGAGGGGAAGAGAGAGAGTGGGGAAAAGAAAAAGAAGAGAGGAAGGGGTGGAGAAAGGGGAGAGAGGTTGGAGAAGAGAGATTAAAGAGAGAGAGGAGTGCGAGAGGGTGGAGAGGAGGGGAGAGGGGGGGTGGAGGAAAAGAAAAGGGAATGGGAAGGAGAAGAGGGAGGAAAGGAGAAAAAGAGGGTGGAGAAGGAGAGGAAAAAGATAAAGGGGAAGAGGGGAGATGTGGAAAAGGAGGAGGAAGGGGTGGGGGAAAAGGGGAGGAGGGGGGTGGGAAGAGAGGGGAAATTTTGGGGGGGAAAGAGAGGAGGGGGGAGAAGAGAGAGACAGAGGGTGGAGTAGAGTAGAGACGGGGGAGAGGAGAGAGAGAAGGGAGAGAGGAGAAAGAAAAAAGGGGGAGAGAGGAGAGGGGGGGTGGGTGGGAGGAGAGAGAGGGGGGGGAAGAAGAGAGAAAGGGGGGATGGAGAAAAAGGGGAGAGAAAAGGTAAGGGAAAAGAGAAAGAAGCAGGGGGAAAGAGAGAGACAGAGAGGGTGAAAAAAGAGAGAGAGAGAGAGAGAGAGAGAGAGAAGGGAGGGAGAGAGAGAGGGGGGAGAACAGAGTGAGAGGGGGTGGAGAAAGAGAGGTAGAGGGTTTGGAGAAGACAGACAGAGGGTGAAGAAGAGAGAGCGAGAAAGAGAGGGTGGAGAAGGATAAGAGAGTAAGCGGAGGACGAGAAAAGAGAGATAGAGAGAGAGTGCAGGAGAGAGAGGAGAGGGTGGAGAAGAGAGAGAGAGAGGGTGGAGAAGACAAACAGAGGGTGAAAAGAAAGAGAGAGAGAGAGAAGAGAGAGAGAGAGAGAGAAGAGAGAGAGAGAGAGAGAGTGGAGAAGGGAGAGAGAGTGAGTGGAGACGAGAGAGCGAGAGAAGAGGTGCAAGAGAGAGAGAGAGGGTTGAGAAGAAGAGAGAGGGTGGAGAGAGAGAGATGTGGAGAAAAGAGAAAGAGAGGAGGGAGGAGAGAGAGAGAGAGAGGAGGAGAGAGAGAGTAGAGGTTGGAGAAGAGAGAGAGAGAGAGGGAGAAGAGAGAGTGGAGGAGAGAGAGTGGGTGGAGAGAGAGAAGAGAGAGTGGAGTGAGAGACAGGTCGAGAAGAAGAGAGAAAGAGATAGAAGAGTGGAGGAGAGAGATAATAATAATAATAATTAATAGAAGATATGATGATGATGTGATGATGAGATGATGATATAAGAGAGAGATGATAAATAAAAAATAATAATAATAATAATAATAATAAAATAAAATAAGAGAGAGAGAGGGATGAGAGAGAGAGGTGGAGAAGGGAGAGATAGAGTAGAAGGAGAGAGAGAGGGTGGAGAAGAGAGAAGAGAAGAGAGAGAGGGAGAGGAGAAGAGAGAGTAAGATGAGAAAAAATGTGGAGAAGAGAGAGAGAGTAGAGGTGAGAGAGTAGAGAAGAGTGAGGTGGGGATGAGAGAAGAAGAGAGGGTAGAAGAGAGAAAGAGAGAGTGGGGGAGAAGAGAGAGAGAGTGTAGGAGAGAGAGAGAGATAGAGAGATGAGATGGAAGAGGAGAGATTAAGAAGAGAGAGAGAGAGGTGGAGATGAGAGAGAGAGGGGGTCGAGAAAAAAGAAAAGGGAATGGAGAAGAGAGAGAGATGGTGGAAGAGAGAAAGAGAGGGTGAGAAGTGAGAGAAGGCGGGGGGTGAGAGGAGAGAGAGGGTGGAGAAGAGGGAGAGAAGTGGGTGGAGAAGAAGAGAGAGAGGTGGAAAAGAGAGAGAGGTTGGAGAGAGAGAGAGAGAGAGAGAGAGAGAGAGACAGAGGGTGGAGAGGAGAGACAGAGGGTGGAGAAAAAAGAAAGGGAGATGGAGAGAGAGAGGAGGAGGAGAAGAGGGAGAGTGTGAAAAAGAAAGAGAGAGAAGGGATGGAGAAAGGAGAGAGGGGGATGGAGAAGAGAGAGAGATTTGGAAAAGAGAGAGAGAGGGTGGAGAAGAGAGAGACAGAGAGCTGGAGAAGAGATAGAGACAGAGAGAGAGAGCAGAGGTTGGAGAAGGAGAGAGAGGGGGGGGGCGGAGAAGGAGAGAGAGAGATTTGGGGAAGAAAGAGAAAGGGCGATGGAGAAAAGAGAGAAGTGGAGAACAGAGAAAGACTGACAGGGAGACTATAGAGAGACAGAACGGGTGAAGAAGAGAGAGGTGAGAGAGAGAGAGGGTGGAGAAAGAGAGAAAGAAAGGTGGAGAGAAGAGAAGAGAGAGAGAAAGGGGGGGAAGAAGAGAGAGCGGAGAACGAGAGGGTGGAGACGAGAGAGAGAGAGTGGGTGGATAAGAGAGAAATGAGAGAGGGTGGAGAAGAGAGAGAGAGGGGGGGGTGGAGAGAGAGAGAGAATGGGGGGAGAAAGAGAGAGGGGAACTGGAGAAGAGAGGAGGAAGGTTGAGAATAATGAAGAAACTAAAGATGATGAGCGTTATGATGATAATTATACATGCCAAGAAGACGATGTGTGTAGATAACGAGGAGGAAGATGTTTGTGCTGATGACATAGATGATAAAGTAAAGGATGGTTATTTGAAATCTTCTTGCTGCAGATCTGCTTATAGAAAAATAAGATGCTGATAGCGATGGTGATGTAGATGCTAAAGATTAAGATGGGATGATGATAACTAGAAGAAACTAAAGTGGTGATTCTGTATGCTTGCAGATGTGGGAATGTCCAAATGGATATAACGCTGCAGCTGTGATCTATACCTACCCCCTGCCGAAACATGTTTTTGTATTGTGGCCTAAGGCCGAAGTACAATAAAACTTTTCAGTGTTTCAGTGTTCAGCGTTCAGTGTTTTTCTCTCTCTCTCTCTCTCTCTCGCTCTCATCTCTCTATCTCTCTCTCACTCTCCTCTCTCTCTCTCTCGTCCCCGCTTACTAATTTCTAAAGTACCATTTTTACCTTTTTTATATTGAAAGTATTGAAGATATCAGTGAAATCTCTCTCCTCTTTCTCTCTCTTTCTTTCTCCTCTCTCTCTCTCTCTCTCTTCTCTCTCTCTCTCTCTCTCTCTCACTCTCTTTCTCTCTCTCCTCTCTCCTCTTCTCTCTCTCGCTCTCTCTCTCCTCTCTCTCTCCTTTTCCTCTCTTGCTTTCTCTCTCTCAACTCTCCTCGACTTTCAAGTATTGTAAATCAGTTTTGACTTTTTATATAAAAAACTATATAAAATATTGATGATATCATTGGAATCTCTCACATCCTCTCTCTCTCTCTCTCTCTCTCTCCTCTCTCTCTCTCTCTCTCCCTCTCTCACTCCCTCTCTCCCCTTCTCCCCTTACTACATCTAAAGAACATTATCGCTTTATGACTTTTTTTATATAAAAGATATTGAGATACATTGCAATCTCTATCTATCTATCTGACTGTCTGTCTACTGTCTGTCTGGCCTGGCTGTCATCTTCTATCTATCTCTTTCCCCATGCTTACTTAATAAGAATCATGATCAATTTTGGTGTGTGTTTTTCTAAAAAATAGAAACATATTGATGATGTCATTGCTCCTCGCTCTCATCCCCTACTACTTATTAAGGATTAAAATCAATGTTGACGTTTTACATAAATTAATTCCTCACTCTCTCTCTCTCTCTCTCTCTTCCTCCTCTCCTTCTCTCTCACTCATCTCTCTTTCTTCTCTCTCTTTCTTTATTTCTCTCTTCTCGTCTCTCTCGCTCTCCTCTCTCTCTCTCTCGCTCTCTCTCGCTCTCTCTCTCTCTCTTCTCTATCTCTGTCTCTTGTGATTTGAACTGCGTAAGAATATTTTTTTGGCGACAATAAAACAAACCCAGACATCAATAGATCTCCACTGCAGTGTAAACTTCGGTTAAAACAATGTCGGAAAAACAAACCCAAAAAAAACCGAAAGCACAAAAAAGCCTCCCGACAAAAATCTACAACAAACCAAAAAGAAAAGAAGGTCTCGGTTGGGGTGGTGAGGGGGGGAAACAAACAACAAAAAACAAAAACAAAGGGGTCACAGCACATACTATTTATGCTGGATATGTGTGGGGGAATCTCTAGTTATTGGATGGAAGTGATGGAAAGAGGGTATCCAGGCATGGGTGAGGAGAGAATAAGAGGAAGAGGTAGAGAGAGAGAGAGAGAGAGGAGAGAGAGAGAGAGAGAGAGAGAGAGGAGAGAGGAGATGAAAGAGAGAGAGAAGAGAGTGAGAGTAGAGAGAGAGAGATTCGGATTCGGACTCGGATTCGGATAGTTTTTAATTCATTAGGCCAGGCCCCTCATGAAGGGGATTGTGAACAAAACATACAACATAAAACCCAAACACAGCAAATAAACACATTAATTCTTATAGATATGTAACAGAACCGCATGACTATGAACGTGGCGATTTCTCTTAACTTGAATGCTTTAAGCAGAACAGAGACAAATTCGTACGTCCTTGTGTCCTCCCGATGACATGATAAAGTTAGTTTGAAAAGACATGCTGATGATATTATTTTGGCAATATATATCTTCTCTAATGATCTTGAATAAGCGGGACAGCATAGCACAAAGTGTACTTCAATCTTCTTTATCTATTCTACATAATGGACAAATCAAATCATTATCATTAAAGTCTCTGTATCAAAGTGATGTGCGTCTAAATTCAGACACACCTACTCTAAATCTGCCATAATATATCTAAAGTGTAAATCCATATCAAGTGTCCAAATATAATTTCGTTCATGTGAACTGGAAATGTTTCTATACAGACTGATCGTTACTATTCTTTGAATGTGATCAACCAGTCTTGCCATCTGTTATCAATTAACCGGTGACGGAAAACCTTTAATAAATACATTTATACCTACAACACCTTGATTTTACCCACACGTCACCAAAGCCATGTTTACATAGACAGACACTACATCAGTACCCATTGTTCTTTCCTCTACTATCTAATTCACACAACATTCGGTAAGCCTTAAAAGGAATTCTGTTTCCTCCATTTGCAAATTCAAGCCAATAACCGTATGGTATGCACAGCAGAATTAAGTAAATTGGGTATCTATTAGTCCTCACCTACACAAAATCATTAGGAGTTTCGCCTATCAACACATAAAAACCTCTTTAAAGCATACAGGTGCAAGGATTTCGAAATGACTAGCTGCATTACTTAACCCCCAAGTTCAAAACCCATACTGTGCAATAGGTGTACCTGCGCATCAAATAATTTAAGGAACAACTTTAGAGACTTTACTTTGTAAAGAAGAGAGTCTTCTCATAATACAAAATTAATGCATTTTTTTGCCTTACCTGCAAGATCTTTACACGCAGAAAACAAAACTTAAAATGTACTAAAATATATTCCTAATACTTGTAAACATTGACAACGGGGCATTATAGTAATTACCATCACCCATCCTTTTTCTCTCGCACTTAAATGTCCCCCCTTCCTAAACACAATGTAATTATTTTTAGTCATATTTACTTTTAGTTGAAGAGAAGTAGGCAGCATGCTGCAAGTTTTTCAGTTGTGTCTGTAAACCGATAACAGTTTCAGATAACAATACAATATCATCTGCCAACAAAGAATAAACAATTCTAAATCCCCATAAGAAATGTAGCACCATGTCTTCCATTTTGCAATAACTTCCGCAGCTAGTTCATTTATGAAAAGAGAAAACCCAACCCCCAGGGCTACATACATCACCTTGTTTTACTCCAGAAGTACAGTTTATACAATCTGTTAGTTGTGCACCACTTCGAACTTCTACTTTCACAGTATCATACATGCTATGAATACATTTAATAAATTTACCTTTTTTCTCCATTTTTCAACAGTATAGGCCCCAACAAATGTCAAAATGAGAGAGAGAGAGAGAGAGAGAGAAGAGAGAGAGAAAAGAGAGAGAGGGGAGAAAGAGAGAGGGGAAGAGAGAGAGAGAGAGAGGGGGAGAGAGAGAGAGAGAGAGAGAGACAGAAAAGACAGGTCCCCCAGAGTCAGCAGACAGAGAGTGAGACAAAGAAGGGACAGGCAAAACAAACAGACAGACGAAAGATATTGAGACACAGGGAGAGAGACAGACAGACAAAGCGACAGAGACAGACAGAAAGAAAACAGAGAGAGACAGAGAAGGAGACAGACAGACAAGCGAAAAGAAAGAGACGACAGATTAGAAACCAGAGAGAGACAGAGAAGAGGAACAGACAGACATAGACAAAGAAAAGGAGAGACAGACACAAAGAGGCAAACAGACAAAGACAGACACACAGACAAAACCAAAGAGACAAAAACAAACAGACAGAAAAATACAGAGACAGAGGGAAAGAAACAAACAACAACAACAACAACAACAACAAAACGACAGAATTTACCTGTATGAAGGGCTCGTACTCCTGCTGACCATTCACGAATCCTCAACACGTCCAGTATTCATGTGCAGGAAACACGATAATCCACTGTAACACAAACACATAATCCATTATAAGGAACACATTCACAGAGTTAAAAGACAGCAGGAATCAACTAAACGGGATAGATAGCTCAGTGGTTAGAGCTTTCCCTTTCCCCCCGCTAAGGTTTTTTAAAAGGCCTCGAGGGGTTTG
>CM054162.1:42515164-42530164 GCA_028751875.1 Rapana venosa
GTGAAAAGTTTGCTGGAGCGAGAAAAAGTGTTATTTCTGGTGCAGGGGTGAAAGCATTAACAAAAAATGTCCCATTCAAGTATGTTAACTACGGACATTATTATTCTCCCGGATACGTTGTCCCCACCTGCGGGCTGCCCTGCTGGTAGAGGTACTGTCCTGGCTGTAGGCGGCTGTTGCTGGCGGTCTTCAAAGGCGTAGGGGGTGGCTGGTTACTGGTCATGCGATGAAACCTAGTTCTGGGTTTCCTCTTGGTGTTCTCCAAAACAAGGCATGAATGTGCTGCCAATGTTTCTTGCCAGAATATTTGACCATGAACGTTTAGGATGAAGTGAATCTTTATAATGATGATGTGTGTACATATTTTCATGTGGGGACAAATGACACATTGCTTTGGTTATATAATTCTGAACATGTCATTGCATTGAACGTTCTCTTTTCATCTGAAGGTGGGATTTTTCACAGGGGCAACTTTGCTTATCACAACTTTGGTTTTGGGGAAAAGAAGCCAAAACTTTGTTTTACATTTTTAACCAGGTGTTTGCTAGCTTCTTGGGGATCTGACTCTTTCAGATCTTGCCCCCACAATGAAAGGACTACAGCAGCGAGCTCCTACTCCACGAGGCCTAAAGAAAACCTCAGCTGCCATAGGTCAAAGAGGTCAGTGAATCCAAGTTCAAGTAACAATAGCCCCTTAAAAAAGAAAAATGAGACCTGACCGGGTGCCAGAGTGTGATGCAAAAAACATCTGCCCGCCCACACCATTTTGTGCAGAAGAACATTCTGCTCTTCCCTCTGTACTCCTTCTGCAAGACTCGGTTCTCAACGGGGTTAATGGCAAACGTTAGGACAGTCTTTTGGGTTCAGAGTGGAGAAAAGAAAAACATATCAAATCAGTGACATTCCTCTGATTATGAGTAGTGCCACTGTATTAAAAAACCACATGCGTGTTTGTGTGTGTGTGTGTGTGTGCGTGTGTGTGTGTGTGTGTTGGTGTGTGTGTGTGTATTTGTGTGCCCGTGTGTGTGTACACACAAAGGTCCATGCATGTGTATATGTGTTTGTGGGTGTGTTGCTCAGCCCTGGCTTTGAATAATTGTGCACTTTACTTTTGAAGACAGTTTTCTACACACTGCCTTCTTCAATTCAAACCGTTCAATAGGTTTGAAATGGTCATAGAAAAGCTGTTTTGATATTTAGAGCCTGACACTTTCATAGCATGAGTATAGGCACATTTCAAAGTTCTCCAAACACACACACACACACACACACACAATGGCACACACACACACACACACACACACACACACACACCACACACACACACACACAACAACACACACATTATATATATAGATATATATATATATATATATGTATATATATATATATAGATATATATATATATATATATATATATATATATTATATATATATATTTTATATATATATATATATATATATATATATTCAGACACACAGTTTATAGTCCTTCGGATGGGACTATAATCGAGGACCTGTGTTCGAACGCATGCAGAACATCTTGCGCACACATTAAATCCTATTCCGCTTTTCGAAAGAGTAAGCCATTGTGTGCTGGTGGAAACATGGCAAATTCTAAAAAACCGCATACACCCCGGGGACTGGATGTAAAAAAAACAAATGAGTGCTTATTCCATTATCCTCAGCAAAAGAAGAAATAATAAATAAATAAATAAATAAACGACGCTGGCTCTTGCAATGTTAAAGGGATTGGCCTCAATAGGTATTGTGTGGCCCTTTGGAAAACAGCTCTACAGTCATTCTGTGGCACAACCATTGTGTAGCAAGGTATAGGCAGTTAGTTATGATATTAGACACAAGGAGATGCACAATCACAAAATGACAAAAGTTACGTAAGCAAACTGTCTAACTAAGTATCATAATAAAAAAGTAATCTACTGTCTAACTCAACAACCATCAAAATCGTGTAACTTCAACAATTAAAAAAAATGAACTCAGCAAAACCTTGCAAACAGAAACACATATCCTAAAGATGATTTCATGGTGGGTATTCAGAGGTTCACCAGTGCAATGGCCCAAAAAGCTCTTGTGTGGTACCAAACCTTTCTCTCTGTCTGTCTATAACAAACGAGTGCTTTCAAAACCAAACCTGTCAAATTTAAAGAAAGTCACCATGGCTTTGTGGTGGAATTAAAACAGCCATAGCAAATCTTGATTTCCCACTGGAAAAACAACAGGTAAGGACGACCCCTTAAGAAAACAATGGGATAAGGTAACAGTGTCAAAAAGAATAGCAAAAGAGAAAGACATCAGTGAGGTCCTTTGACCTCAAAAGCACGTCCGGTCACTATGGAGAGCAACAAGACAGGCAGGTGTCCTGGTCAATGTCGGCCTCTTAGGTTTCCTGTGGCTTCCTCCGCTACAGCCCCCACCTTCACCAACCGTGAGAGTGTTGCTGCGTATGCCCCTGGTTTTATTCCACACCAGCAAGGTAGCCGCATTCCGACTTCAGGGCTAAGGCCCACACACGACACCTGTATGCAGGAGCTGGGCGTGCTGTTCCTTTTCCTGGACACCAGTTCCCACCAGCACACAGTGGCCTACCCTGTCAGAGGAGGACAGGTTTAGCCTGTGTGCAAGATGGTCCTGTGCCGCCTTGGTTTAGTCTCAACCGAACTTGGACACCCCGTTAAATTGGTTTTTGGGGGTCACACAGGGAAGAAAGGCCCAGGTAGGAATGAACCCAAACCCACGGGTACTGGCAGGCGAAGGGCAAACCCCATCCTGATTTTCTTCATAAAGTCTTTCTGAATGCCTTAATAAAAAACACACCGTGATTGAAAAAAAGTAAAAACAGAGGAAAATATATTATAAAGTTAACTTTGCTTCCAACGTTGTCTGTCTTTTTGGTCTGCCCTGTCTGTTGTCTTTCTTCTCTTCCCCTCTCTCTCTCTTCTCTTTTCTCTCTCTCTTCTTCTCTCTTTTCTTTCTATCACCCCGTCTTTGATATAGTCGTGGGGTTGTTTTTATTAAAAAACTAAAGAATGAGGTTTTAAAGCTATTTTTTAACGGGGAGGTTGCACTGTGTTGTGGGTGTGTGTGTGGTGTGTTGTGTGGTGTGTGGCAGCGCGCGTGTTGTGTGGTGTGTGGTGCGGGGCGGGGTGTGCTGGTGGTGTGTATGTGGGGTTTTTAAGAGTGTGGTAGTTAATTTTTGAAGGGGTTTGTGGTGTATGTGGGGTTTTTGAGGTGTGTGGTGGGGGGGGGGGGGTTTCTGTGTGTGCATGTGTTGTGGTGTGTCTTTTTGTGTGTGTGGCGCGCACGGCAGGGGGGGGGGGAGTGGGGAGTTGCAGGATGTGTGTAAGTGAGGGATTCCGGCATAATGCGTGATAAGCGGGTCCTTTGTTTTTCCCGTGGCCCCCGACTGTCCCCCCCGGACTGAAGGCGTCAGGGGGCCAGGCCAAATAGGAGGGTGCTGGGCCCGTTGCCCCTGCTGTGCCTTTAAAGCTTTCTTTTGTGGTGTGCGCCACTTTTGGGGCTGGGTTTGTTTAAAAGAGGGGGAGGGGGGAAAGGGAAAGGTGTACAGGCTACTGACTTGTTTTACTCCCCGGGTTTTTTTTCCTCCAGTATACATCAGAATAAATTTATAACATGTGTAAACATATCTAATATTTTTATATATTAATATAAATTACATTACATATATATATAATTTTATATATATTTAACTTTTATGTAACAAATAAATACAACATATTTATTAAAGATGTTAAAAAAAATTTCATCAACAAAATACAAATATAATTTTATTTTATATATAATGTATATAAAAAAAAATAATTTAAAGGGAAATTTTTAGCGCGAAACTTTTAAAAACAAAAAATCGAAGCGCTTGCACTCAATCATTACAGGCATGAACTCTCCTTAAACAAATGAGAAAATCCAAGCGCGCGCATCGCAGCACACGCCCCAACACACACACACCAAACCCCACACACCACCCACAACACGGAACCAACACTTAGACGGTGAAAAGATGTGTTTAAAAATTTGGGCAGATATGTGGGGGGAAAGTTAGGTAGGAAAAAAGTGTGTTTTTTGGGTGGATTGAAGGAAACCATGAAGGCTTTTGACGAAGTGAAAGAGGGAGGTCATTCCAGGTGGATGGACCAGAAACAGAGAAGGAGCGAGGGCCAACAGGGGTTTGTTTGAATTGGGTGTTCGAAAGCACAAAGAAACTGCGGCTAAACCCAAAGGGGAACGGGATGGAGTGTACAGTGAAGACAGTTACAGAGATAAGAGGATGCAGATTTGTGGAGACATTTGAAACAGAGGGTATTGATTTTATACTGCAGTCTTTGTAAAGACAGGCAACCAGTGAAGAGATCGCAGAAGAGGAGTGATGTGTTTCAGATTTTTTTTTTTCTTAGGACCAGTCGAGCTGCAGAGTTTTGTATGCGTTGAAAAAAGAGGGGATAAAAGATGCTGGTAGCCAGCCAAAAAGAATTACAGTAGTCTAAAGGGTGAAAGAATAAGAGATGTGACAAGCTTGGAAGTTGCACCAGTGGACAGATACTTGCGAATCGCGCTTACGCGCCGTAATTGATAGTAGCAAGACTGGCAGGGTCTGGGTGATGAATTTTTTTTCATAGAGAGTGTGTTGTCAAGAACTACCCCTAAATACTTCACAGAGTTGGACAAAGGAACTGACGTTTTGCCGAATTCTTTTGAAGTTTTTGTGATAGAGGAAAGTTTATTTTGGGGTCCCTATGAGCATGGCTGGGTTTTTTATCGGCATTAATTTTAACTTGTTCTGAGTCATCCAGTTTGAATGTTTGAAGGCAGTAGGACAATTTGTCAAGAGGAAGGCAAGTTTTCAACAGTATCGCTGCACTGAAGTTGAGTATCATGGGCATAGAAATGATGATCAATAGGGTGTTGTTTATTATATGTGAAAAGTGGAGCAGGTATAGAGTAAAGAGAACAGGCCCAGGACTGATCCTGCGGACCCACTTTTCCATTTGACAGGTTTTGATTTGAATTTTGTTACAATAAATTTCTGGAACGGTCTGTGAGGGTATGAAGTAAACCAGGTGAGGGCTGTGCCATTAATCCCAAACGTATTTTGGAGGGGAGAAAGAAGAATTGAGGATCTATGGTATCAAAGGCTGCAGATAAGTCAAGAAGAGTGGAAGGGAGATTTTTCCTGCATCAGAAGCAAGTAAAGTGTATCTAAAGTATGGACTAGTGTGGTTTCGGGGCTGTGGTTGGGCGTTTGGCAGACTGAAAAGTGGGAAGAAGATCATTGGAATGAAGGGACTGTTGAGCTGTTGAGAACAACTTTTTCTAGTACTTTAGAGATAAAGGGTAAGTTTGAGACAGGCCTATAATTCTTCAGAATGTTGGGATCGAGGTCGTGCTTTTCAGTAGAGGTGTGACTATTCCTGTTTTAAGAGCTGATGGAAAATTTCCTGACTGAAGAGATGAGTTTACTATTTTTTGTGATAATAGGCACAATTGTGGAAGCATGTGAGAAAACAGGAGCAGGTAAGGGATCCAAGGTCGCATGATTTTATAGTCATTTCCTTCAGAATTGTCATATTTCTTTTTCACTTGTGGGGTGGAAGGAAAAGAGAGGAGTGCCAGTGAAATGGGGGTCAGGAGGCGCAGGATGGAATTGGTTTGATCAAGTCTGGAGAGTTTGTTTCGAACTTTTATCTGAAAAGAAGGCAGAGAAAATATGGATGGAAGTCAGACAGGTGTGGGTGTTAGGCAGTGGAGTTGTATTTTACAGATCCAAGGTGATTTGATGGTTGAGGGAATAAAAAGAGATTTTTTGGGTACTGTAGCTCAGGATATATATATATATACGTAATTTATATATATATTTATATTTTTTAAATATATTATATATATACAAGATATATACATATACATACACACACACACATATATATATATATATATATATATTTTTATTTATATATATATTATATATTTATTTTATATTTATTTTTATATATATATATATATATTTCATGATATTTTTTGTTTTTGTTTGTTTTATGTCCATTCATTCTTGTGATAAGGACCACACCCGCTTTACAAACAACTTCTACTCTCTCTCTCTCTCTCTCTCTCTTTCTCTCTCTCTCTTTCTATCTCTCTCTCTCTCTCTCTCTTCATGTATGTTTATGTATTTTCTCACGGAATGTCTACAGTAGAGGTATTATGGGGAAGAATATATATTCTCAGAAACTGATGTTATGAACTGCTAGGATTGGGCAATCAAAACAATAAATGGTGGATTGAAAGGATTGAGAACAGCAACCATGTCCACACTTTTCGAATATTTAGTGTTCCATGCATTTTAGCTCATTTTATATATAAAATTTTACTTTTAGTGAGCAAGAATGTTTTCTAATGTGTGTTTTCTTCATTTGGAATGCTTACATATTCATCATTTTAGATTTAATTTCATGCGTGGACAATGAAAGATTGGAATCAAACACGTGAGAAGGGACCCAGCAAAAAGTTATTTGTATGCCTATGCCTCAATTACAATGTATTCAAGAATTATCTCAAATTATCAATATCTTTCCTTATGTTCCCTGCAGTGCTTTAGTGCCATAATACTGCTTTAGTCAACGAAAAAAGAATGTGGAGAAATATCATGCGCCTCATTTGACAAAAATTCATGGAATAAGGATCTGCAACAATTTAACACGTAATTAAAAATAGAAGAAAAATGTTTTCCTAAATGAAATGTTTTGTACTTTTTAAAACAGGAATCACAAAACGCTGCCCCATTTCTTCTGATTCCAGTACAGATCCATCAGTTATACACTTTTAAATAAATAGAAAATAATTACTTTCATTGTGACTTTTGATATCAACGATGAGTAATTTTTGATCCTCATTCTTTTTTACATCCGTGTATTCAATGTCTAAATTAGCCTGATATATGTTCCCAAGGAGGGCATATTTGAGGAACCATTGGTAAAAAATTGGAATTGTTTGGTTAGGTCAATACCAATGTCTTTCATAATGAATTGTATAATTGTTAATTGGCAGCAGAATTGAAATATTGCTTGCTCGTTTTGGATAATCATACATGCATATATCTATATATAAAGAAAAGGAATAGACAGAAAGAAAGATACAAAAAAAAAGACAGAAAAGAAAAGATAAGAAAAGGAAAAGAGAGAAAGACAGACAGACAGACAGGGACAGCAGACAGATTCTCACCAGATCAACGTGAACAGTCACCCTGGCAACCTTGCTCTTCCACACCCCCTTCCCACCCCCACCCCCTCCCCATTGGGACACGCTGAGGCTGGCAGTGATCTGTCAGAATGGACCCAGCTGGTGAGGTCACGGGGAAAGATCAAAGTGTTGGCAAAGAGGACACACAGAGGACACACAGAGACAGAGAGGAGAGACGAGAGACAGAGACATGTGAGAGACAGAGGGATAGGGAGAGACAGAGACGGAGACAGGACAGGGAGAGAAAGAAAGAGTAGATAGAGAGGGACAGAGAGACAGGAGAAGAGACAGGAGGAGAGAGAGGAAAGAGATATTGTCAAAATAGAGACTGGGAGGCAGAGACAGAGAGGAGAGAAAGAGAGAGAGGAGAGACACAAATAGAGACAGAGACAGAGAGGCAAGGAGAAAGAACAGAGAGACAGAGACAGAAGACACAAAGAGACAGGGAGAGAGCCAGAGGAGAGACAGAGACTAGAGAAAGAGACAGAGTGACAGATACAGGGAGAGAGAGTCAGGGTGAGAGAGACAGATATAGAGACACGAGAGACAGGGAGAGAGAGACAGAGAGAGAGGACCTGAGAGAAGAGTAGTAGATGAACAGAGAGACAGGTGAGAGTGAGGAAGGACACACAGAGAGAGACAGAGAGGAGACAGTGTGAGACAGAGACAGGAGAGAGGACAGAGACAGAGAGACAGAGACCAGAGTGAACAGAGACAGAGAGAGAGACAGGGAGAGAGAGGACAAAGAGAGGAGACTGAAGACAGAGACAGAGAGATGGGGAGAGGACAGAGACGGAGAAAGAAGGGAGAGAAAAGAAAGAGAGTGAGAGTGACACAGTGAGAGACAGAGAGATAGAGACAGAGAGAGAGGACAGAGAGACAGAGATTAGAGGACAAAATAGAGATGGGAGACAGAGGACGACGAGAGAGAAAGGAGAGTGAGAGAAGACAAATGAGGACAGAGGAGAAGGAGGAGAGGACAGAGAGAGACAAGACTTAGAACAGACAGATGATGACGGACAGGAGAACAGTCTTCTACTGATTGCTTGCTGAAACAAAGAGACAGGAGTTGAGAAGGTGTGAGAGGAGAGAAAGAAGATGAGTAGAGGAAAAGAGATGAGAAGAGACAGTGAGAGGACTGAGACAGAGAGACAGAGGAACAGAGAGACAGAGAGAGAGTGACATGGAGAGAGAGACAGGGAGAGAGACAGGGGAGACAGGGACGAGAGAGAAGAGAGAGACAGAGAGACAGAGCAGAGACAGACAGGGAGAGAAAGAGAGAGAGGTGAGAGACAGAGAGTAGAGACAGAGAGAGACAGAGGACAGAGGTCAAGCAGAGACATGGAGAGAGAGAGAGAGAAAGAGAGAGACAGGACAAGTGACAGAGAGAGACAGAGAAGAGAGAGAGACATGGAGAGAGAAAAAGAGGAGACATAGAGACAGGGATGAGAGAGAAGGCAGAGAAAGAGGAAAGAGAGACAGAAAACAGTGAGACAGTGAGAAAGGGAGGAGACAGAGACAGAGAGAGATGGAGAAGAGTCAGAGAGCAAACACAGAGAGAAAGAGAGCAGAGAGACAGGGAGAACAGAGGGACTGAGAGAGGAAAGACAAGGGGAGGAGAGGAAGAGAGAGAGACAGGGATAAAGACAGAGAGAGTGAGTATACCAGAAGGAGAGTGAGGACACACACACACAGGACAGGAAGACAGGGAGAGAAGAGACAGAGAGACACAGAGACAGGGAGAGACAGAGACAAAGATGAGAGACAGGGATAGAGACCAGACAGAGACAGACACAGAGTGATTGAGAGTGAGACAGGGATAGAGACAGACAGTGAGTCATAGAGAGAGAGAGAAAATGAGATGAGATCGAGAGAGACTTAGAGACATAGACAGAGAGAGAGAGAGGGGACAGAGCGTTTAGCTAATCTTTGGGTTTGAATGTCTCTTTGCCTGAGATCAGGATAGTGTTCGGTGCAGTACCGGCTGTGCACGCTAGGTCCCCTGCGTATGCATGAATAATAATAATACTAATTAATATAAAATAATTATTAATGATAATAATAATAATTAATGATAATAATGATTAAATAATAATTAATAATAATAATAATAATAATAATAATAATAATAATAATAATGATGATAAAATAATAATATAATTTATTAATAATAATAAATAATAATATTAATAATAATAAGAATGATGATGATGATTGATGATGATGATGATGATAAAACAACAACAACAACAAACAATAATAATAATAAAATATAATAAAAATAATATAATAATTAATTATAATAATAATAATAATAATAATAATAATGATGATGATTTGATGTGATATATAATCATAATAATCATAATAATCATGTATCATAATAATTCATATAATAATGATGATGATTTTAATAATAATAACAATAATCATCATCATCATCATCATCATCATCATCATCATCATCATCATCATCATCATCATCATCATCACCATCACCATCATCATCATCATCATCATCATAATACTGATAATAATAATCATCATCATCATCATAATGAATCTTGATGATGGTGATAATAATATTAATATAATTATAATAATAATAATATAATATTATAATATAATGATGATGATAATGATAATAATAATAATCCTCTTCTCATCATCATCATCATAATCATAATAATCATAATATTCATAATACTGATTTGATGATGATGATGATGATGATGATGATGATGATGATGATAATAATAATAATAAAAAAAAAAAAAAAAATTATAATAATAATAATAATTAATCATCATATCATCATCATCATCATTCATCATCTCATTATCATCATCATCATAATCATAATATTCATAAAATAATGATGATGCTGATGATAATAATAATTATAATCATCATCATCATCATCATCATCATCATAATCATCATCATGATGATGATCGTGATGATGATGATGATGATGGTATGTTGTGATGATGATATTAATAATAATAATAATATATATAATAATAATAATAATCAATAATAATAATAATAATAAGAATATGATGGTAATAATAACACAACAACAACAACACAAACAACAATATAATAATAATAATAATAATAATGATAATATAATAAATGTATGGAATTTTATATAGCGCTGAATCGTGTAAAGCAAACAAATCAAATCTATGGACAGCGTGTGTGGCGCCCAAACTTCTACAGTTACATGACCAAACATGCCGTGCTGTTGTCACACACAAACACACACACACACACACACATCGCACACAACACACACACACACACAACTAACTCCACAACACACACACACCCACAAACCACACACACACGCACGCACGCACGCATGCGCGCGAGGCGGCTTGTATTTTGTTAGTTCTACATTGTTCTTAATTTGTTTTGGCTGCTATTTATTGTCGTATGATAGTTATTGTCGCTGTTTGTTGTGTACGTAATTTTTTGTATTTGTTGTTTATTTGAGTCTTGTGATGTTCTTGTTGGTTTATCTTTTTTTGTTTGTTTTATTCAGTTGTTTGTATGGTTGAGATTTTTGTGTGTTATATGTGTGAGGGGTTAAGGCAGTTGGTGTGTCTATTAAAAAAAAATGTGTTCTGTTCCTCTTTTGTTCTTGTTTGGTTTTTCTTTGTTGCTTGTTTGTTTGTATTATGATGGATATATTTTCAAGTTTTTTATTTATTTTGAATTGTCATGGTTTAATATTTTTCAGGTTTTTTTGTTTTTGTTTTTAAATCCATGTATGCATAATTAGGTTATTGTCTTTTCTTTTGTTTGATTAATTTATGATTGATCATTGATTAGGTTTTTTATTGCTATGTCTGCATATATATTATCTTTTTCCTGCTTTTTTTCCTTAGATAAGATTGGTTTGATGGAAAAAGCAAATGCACTGCTTATTCAATGTACCATCTAAAATATAAGTTTGACTTTGACTTTGACACACACACGACTATATCTTGTCTCTGTCTCTGTCCCTCTTCTTACTCTCTGTCTACTTATCTTTGTCTCTGTCTCTGTGTCTGTCTCTCTCTGCTCTTGATGTTCTTATAGTATATTGTTTACTATAGCAGCCATTTGATTTGCGGTGTGGTGTGTTGTGAGAGAGAGTGAGGGAGAGAGAGAGAGAGAGAGGGAGAGGGGAGAGAGGGGGAGCGCTGTGTTTGTGTGAATCTGCTACCTCTGTTTTCACCCCCCCCACCGACTAGTCAATAGACAGATAAACCACTACAACACAAAAAAGTCCAAACAATAACACAACACACACAACAACAACACACACCAACACACACACACACACACACAACACACACACACACACACACACACACACACACACACATCCAGGTAACATTTATATTTACATCTTTCCTAAATATAGATCTATTAAGTAAAGATAGGAAATAACTACTCCTGAATCCTAGACATTTGATATGGGCTTACCACAAGGCTCCGTTATAGCTACCAGTTCTATTTAATATCTTTCACATAATCTTCCTAAAACATTTGTCTCAGAATGTTGTCCTAGTACAAATATGCAGACGACATATGCACGCTGATGAATGTACATGGAAAAAAAACACATCGAAAATTTATTTAAATTTTGTTTAAAAACCTATACCCAAAAGACTTGATAATTTAAATAATTATGTATATAATTGAAACATGGTTATTAATTTACATACAGGAAAAAAAACGCATATGTTCGACAATGTAAATCTAGATTTGACATGCTAAAAGGGTTTACTGGTAAAGTCTATAGGGCACTTATTGCAGTTCTGTAGTTATTTTGGAAATTTCAGTTTATTTTGTAAATATTGTTCCTGATCTGTTAAGGTTTAGTACACTATTTCCTTTGTTATTACTATTTATTACACACACATACGCGTGCGCGTGCGCGCGCGCGCAGGCACGCATACAAGGTCACACACAGGCACACCGCACAAACTCCTTACACTCACTACACTGGGTATGACATCTTTTTCTCTCTCTTGTGATTTTTTACATCCAGTCCCAGTGTGGTATGCGGGTTTGTAAATTTTGTCATCTGTTCCCCACCGGGCCACACAATGGCCTACTCTTCGAAAAGAGTAACAGGATTTTAACGTTGTGCGCAAGATGTTCTGCGTGCGTTCGCACACGGGGGCCTCGGTTTATAGTCTCATCGAAGGATTCACACACATACACAACACGTACACACATACCAACACAAAACCCACAAACACACACTTTACACACACATTACACACACAATTGACACACATTACACACTTACACAATTACACACCTTACACACACATTGCATATATACACACACAATATCACACACATCCTGTTATATATGTGGTATGTATGTATGTGAGAAGTATTTATGTTGTAATGTGGGAAGGGTTGATCTTATACTTTAGAATGAAGATAAATGCCATTCCTTACAAAATTTTGTAAACATGTAGATGATGTATGTTGGGGATCATTATTTACATTACTTTCGTATTATATTGGGTGCCCTATTGTCAAACCTTTTTTTACCGACATTTTCTGAAACAGTCTCTAGAAAATGTGTATGAAATTGTAAAGCTAGCCCTTTGCCATTGCCTGATGTTTTATTGCATTTGTCTCTTGAATATATTTTTTGTAGTTTCATTATTGTTATTTCATGTTGCACCATTGTCGAGTTTATATTTTGCTCCTGTTTTAAAGTAATATCCTTGCTTTTTCTATGTTTTTTTTTCCACAAAATTTACCAACATGATTGCTATTTCTTAACCTTTTTCCTTACACTCCAGCTCTCCCTTTTTTAAATTCCATTACACTTTCTATTTCCCTCGTCTAATATTTCACTGGGAACAGACGTTAAGTATGAAGACATACAACAAACAACACGAATATATTTACACACACACTCACACACATTCAACACACACGCACACGCAAACACACCACCATACACACAATCACACACTTACCACACACATAAATGAACACACATTTCACTTACGCACACACACATAATCACATACCACACACATTCACACACACACACAAAAAACGCACACACTCACGCTCTTCTCTCTTCTCTCTCTCTACACACCCACACACTAACACACACCAACACACACACACACCTCACCACAAACACACACACACACACTCACACACCACACACAAGCACACTCTCGATAAAAGCCACATAGGTGATTACTCATTATCTCGATAGAAAAGACTGTATAAAATAAAACACACAGACACACACAGACACAGACACACCACACACACCAACACATACACACACACACACACACACACACACACACACACACACACACACCCTCACACACACACCACAACACACAGACGAACACAGACACATACACAGAACACATACACTGGAAAACCACAACAATCGTAAACGAACAATCAACTACCATAATCTATAATCAAAATTATACCAAAAAAAAAAAATATTTCCACCATTACAAAACACACACGGAGATACACACAGACAGACAGGACACCACACACACAAATTACCGCATGTGAGGCTTCCCTGCACACCAAAACACTGCATCCAGGAATTCAAACCAGCCTGGGGAACAGGTTTTTGTAAGGCCACAGAAAGCTGTTCTTTTCTCTGAGGCATCGCAGGTTTATGACATGGGGAGTTTTGTCCGTTTCACAGTCAAATTACCACACCTCACTACTCACACACTCACACACAATCACACACACACACACACACTCACACTACACACACACACACACTCAGACACACATACACATACACACACATACACACACATACACTCACACACACACACTCATACACACACACACACACAACATACACCACACATACAACATCACACACACAACACACACATCACATTCAAATACAACACATCACACCACACATACATGCAAATATACACAATACACTACATTACACACACACATACACACACCCATACACAACACATACACACAAATACCATACACCACACACATACACCCCACACATACACACCACAAACACACACATACACATACATAACACACATACACCACACCATACCACATACACCACACATACACCACATACCACACACATACACAAAAATAACATACACACAATACAAACATACATACTAACACATACACACACATACTCAAACTACATACACACACATACATCCACCACATACACACACGTACACACACACTTACACACACATACACACCACACACATACACAAACTACATACACACATTCACACACAAACACACACATACACACTTTACACGCACATACACACGCATACAAAACACACACTACATCACACCACACATACACACACATACACACATACTACACACATACGCACATACACACACACATACACACATACCACACACATACACACATGCACAACAATACATACACACATACACACACATACACACACATACACCACACACATGCACAAACACACATAAACTCACACATACACACTAAACACACATGCCCAAACAAGATACACACATTCACACACGGCACCACACACACCACAACCACATACACACACACAATTACACTCATACACACCACTTAAACCACACACACAATAACACTTACATACACCCACACATACCACACACATTACACACACACATGCAAACGCACACATTCACAAACATGCA
>CM054162.1:42537425-42544925 GCA_028751875.1 Rapana venosa
GAATTATATAATTATTTAATATTAACTCTGAATACAAAACACACTTTCTCTCTGTATCTCTGCCTCTGTCTCTCTCACACCTCTTATCGTTTTTGCTTATAGTTATAGTGCTATGTATCCTGATTAAGATTCATAACTTTATATTTTCAATATTTTATTGGGTTTGTCGGCTTTACTTAGTTTAAATAACACACACCACACGCCGCGGCGCAAAACAAACAATGTCTGGCAGTTTGAAATAATCATTTCCAAAGTTTGTTTTTTTGCCCAGAGTTCGCCGAACAGTGAAACGTCCTCAATCCAGCTAACTACAAGAAACACCACATAAGGACACCACAAACAGGGTCCTCTTTTCTCATCAACTTCACCCACCCTCACACCCACCCTATCTGGTGCCAACACCTTCTCTCCCACCCCACCACCCCACCAGTTCCCTACCCCATTAACCGATTCGGCGGTTTCCGAGTAGCTTGTATCAATATAGATAATGACAGGAACAAGTTTCCGAAAGTCAGCCGTCACTCTCGGTCTCTCCCTCCATTCTCTGTCGCTCTACCATGGGTTTCTGTTCCCTTCTCTCTCTCTGTCTGTGCCTCTGTCCTCTTCTGTTTTTTTGGTGCCTTTGTCTCTCTGTCTCTGCTCCCTCCTTTCTCGGTTTCTCATTTGTAATCTGTCCTAATTTGACTCCTTTCTCGTCCCCCCTCTCTCTCCTCTGTGTGTGTGTGTGTGGTCAAGTCAAGTCAAATTATTTATTTCCAGATGGACATTGAATAAGCAATGTATTTGCGTTTTTTTCATCAGCCATCTATCAAAGAACACATTTCTTAATGATAATACAACCTTACCAATAAATTGAACCAGTAAAAAGCGGAACGCCAATAAAATAATACATTGGAAAATACAAATTACATACATATACATCACACCCACAACTCATACGCACCAAGTACTTCTATATTATTCTTTGTTTTTAAGTATTCCAGTACTTTTTAAGCATTTTTTTGATTTGAATGATAGCAATACTGTTATCATTCTTTTTTTGAATTATTGCCAGTAATTTAATCCTTCTTTGATTTTTGCATGATTGGGGTACTTTTATCAATTCTTTGATTTGAATGATTGCAGTGCTTATATCAATTCTTTTGTGTTTCTGAAGAGTCGGGAACAATTCTATAAGAAAAGGGCGATGTTTCCATATAGGTACACAAGAAGGGAGAGGGAGAAAAGTGATATTGTTACCTGTGTAAAGCAGAAGGTTGGAGGAAAAGGAGATGAGACAGACAGACAGAAACAGACATACAGAGACAGAGACAGAGAATGAACCCTTTTATTATTGAATGAATCATTTATTTTCCAAGGGTAACAGAATAAACCATACCATAACTTTTTTCCTCATCCGGCTCTTGCCCCTGATTAGAGAATACGACAAAACAGGGGAAACCCCTACTACAACAATGACAACATGATTAAAAAAGATAAGTTATATTTTAACAATACATAATCCCCAATCCTGACCTGAACATTATTTGCAAGAGATTCATAGATTTTATTTTTGTTGAGAAAAGAGATTATGCGTTACAATAAATGCATAATACTCAAATGGATCGAACAATACATGAAAACTGATACAAACACTGATGAGAGAGAGATATTTACTTTCATTAAGGCCAATGCTTCTTTTGAACTTGGGTGTGAAACAGCACAAAGTTAAGTGAAACACAAAATACATACTCTTTACTTCAACATATCATTCAGATTTTGAACAAAATGTTTAATGTCACGTCTACAGCAATACATCATTCAGATTTTGAGAACAATAACTGATCTAATACTACAACCAGCATGCACGACATATTATTCCGATTTTTAACAAAATCGAACTAAAACCAGACCCATCTTGATACGACAATCATGGACACACACACACACACACGCGCGCGCGCGCGTTCGCGCGCGCACCACCACCACCACCACCCACATACACGCACCACACCATACCACAGCACATATATACACACCACGACCACCACCACACCACACCACACCACACATATACACACACCACACCGCACCACAACACATACACATACAAAAACGAAACCGCCTCCCTCCCCCCCCCCCCCCACACACACACAAAAAAAACAAAGAACACCCCTCACACACACACACACACACACACACACACACACACACACACACACACACACACACACACACACACACACACACACACACGCACACAAGGGTACATTCCCGTTTTGATGGCATCCTCTCCATCAGCAATATTTAGCAGTCTGTCGCTTATGTACGACTCTTTTAGATCGGATATGCATAGTCCAGTTGGTTTGTTATTGTGATTGCTTTGGTGGACTTTAAAGGCGCTCTAGTCCAGAAATTATTTTTTCGAGCTTGTTACATTAAAAAAAAAAATTATCCTTTTTTCTTTGCTATATGCCTCCTGTTTCACGGTTGCTGCATTCCTATTGTTTATCTTGTTTGTCTTATAGGAGGGGGCAGGGGTCTAGAGATATTGTGTTTGTACTTAGTTTTTGGCTGTTGTTGTTGGGTGTTTCTGGCTCTTGTTTTAAGGGATGAGGGTTTTTCTTGGGGAGGGGGGGAGGGTGCTTCTTGGGGTTATTTTGGGGGCAGGGGAGGGGGTTACACACATTAAGATAGGTTTGGGTTTTTTCACGTGAAATTCAGTAGTTGAAATTTTATTTACATTTGTCATTGGAATTACTGATTTTGTTAGAAATTGTTAGAATTGCATTTTCCTGTTGTTTATTGTAGTTCAATAGGTTAGTAATGTAAAGGTGGTTTTTTTCTATTATTTTTTAAAAAATTCTTTATCATTTTGCATGCATTGATCCCCTGAAATTCCTTCTCCCATACATTACCAACTACACCCTCATCCCCTGACACTCACACACCCTCCTCCCCCCCCCCTCCATCCCCCTCCCCCTCCCGTCTAATATCACAACTTGTGAAAAGACGTTCAATGAATTTGAACACACACACATACACACACAAACAACCCCCCCCCCCCACACACACACAGAAACACACACCACACACGAATCTTATCATCTATAACCATCATTCCACTCAGGTACTTGATTAATTAAGAAGGCTAACAAGTGTTGACTAGAGGCTAGGTAAAAACATAAAGGTAAAGGTGTCCCATAACCTATATGGTTGTAGGGGAGCGAGGCATCAGAAACCTCAACTTCTCTAGGGGCCAGCATATTGAGGGCGGCGCCCATCTCCTCTTCCTCGCTGCTTTACCTTCCCTGACCCTAAAGAGGGCAGGAACCCATTTATAGCTGGGTGAACTGGGGGACTGTACTGAAGCCAAGGCGCGCAAACGGTCACCTATCCAATTCGTAACCACGCTCGAGGCTGTTTAACTTGGCAAGGGGAAAGGGAGTGCTCTGACCACTGAGCTATCTATCCCGTTTAGTTGATTCCTGCTGTCTTTTAACTCTGTGAATGCGTTCCTTATGATGGGTTATGTGTTTGTGTTACAGTGGTTATTAGTTTCCTGCATATGATACTGTGACGTGTTGAGGATTCGGGAATGGTCACAGAGTACGAGCCCTTCATAAAGTAAAGTCTTTCGTTTGTTGTTTGTTGTTGTTGTTGTTGTTGTTTCTTTCCCTCTCTGTCTCTGTATTTTTCTGTCTTTTGTTTGTTTTGTCTCTTTGTTTTGTCTGTGTGTCTGTCTTTGTCTGTCTGCCTCTTTGTCTGTCTCTCTCTGTCTTTGTCTAGTCTGTCTGTCTCCTTCTCTGTCTCTCTCTGTTTCTATCTGTCTGTCTCTGTCTGTCGCTTTGTCTGTCTGTCTCTCCCTGTGGCTCCATATCTCGTCTGACTGTCTTGTCTGCCGTCTCCTTCTTTTCTCACTCTCTGTCTGTCTGTCTGTCTGACTCTGTGTCCTCTGTCGTCTGTCTGTCGAAATGTCTGTCTGTCTGTCTGTCTGTCTGTCTGTCTCTCCTCTCTCTCTCACTCTCTCTCTCTCTCCCCTCTCCTCTCTCTCTCTCTCCCCCTCCCTCCCTCTCTCTCTCTCCCTCCCTCTCTCTCTCTCTCCCTCCCTCCCTCTCTCCTCTCCCCCCCCTCTCTCTCTCTCTCTGCCACCTCCCTCCCTCTCTCTCTCTCTCTCTCTCTCACTCATCCTCTCTCCCTCTCGTCTCTCTCTCTCTCTCTCCTCCCTCTCTCTCTCCCTCTCTCTTCCTCTTATTCTCTCCTCACCCCTATGCCTGGAACCCTCTTTCCATCACTTCCAATCCAATACCTCAGCAGATTCCACACACATATCCAGCATAAATAGTATGTGCTGTGACCCCTTTGTTTTTGTTTTTGTTTTTTTGTCCCCCCCCCCCCCACCCGAGACCTTCTTTTCTTTTGGTTTGTTGTAGATTTTTGTCTTGGAGGTTGTTTGTGCTTTTGGGTTTTTTTGGTGTTTGTTTTTCCGACACTGTTTTACTGAAATGTACACTGAGTGGCAGATCTATTGATGTCTGTTTTTTTTTTATTATTGTCGCCAAAAACAATATTCTTACGCCAGTTCAAAGCAGCGAGAGAGAGAGAGAGAGAGAGAGAGAGAGAGAGAGAGAGAGAGAGTAAATAATTTAATGTAAAGCGTCAACATTGATTTAAATACTTAATAAGTATTAGGGGAGGAGAAAGAGTGGGAAAGAGAGCGAGAGAGCAATGACATCATCAATATGTTTTCTATATAAAAAACACACACACCCAAATTGATTATGATTCTTAAGTAGGAAGGGGAAGAGATAGATAGATAGATAGATATATAGAGAGATAGATAGATAGAGATAGAGAGAGATATTGCAATGATATCAATATCTTTTATATAAAAAGTCAAAAGCGATAATGTTACTTTAGATGTAGTAAGGGGAGAAGAGAGGGAGAGAGAAAGAGAGAGAAGGAGAGAGAGAGAGAAGAGAGAAGAGAGAGAGAGAGAGAGAGAGAGATTGCACTGATATCCTATACACTTATATATATATATTATATATACAGACCTCATCACCTGCTGCCACCTGAGCTGTATCCTCCACCACCTCCATGGGCGTTCTCCATTTAATAACATTAATGCTTCATCAACTGTCACACATGTACACGCACGCATGCACTCACTCACGCACATTCATGGAAGTCCATGACTTTTCAAGCCAGGGTTTGGTTTGGTTTGGGGGTTAATTATTTATTTATTTTTCCTTGTTAACTACCAAGCATTCACTGTCTTATTCTACCGTTGACTTCCGATTTTTATTGTTTGCAATACTGGACTTTATCGTTTGTTTTTATATATTAAGTCACTGATCTTTCCACGCTCATGTTTAATTGTTCTTATGTATGCGATATTATTAACCAAAATCAATTGACAGCAAACATGTGTATTACAAGTTCTATACCATGGAAGAAAAAAAACCACAAAAACTTGTCATGTCATTACAACGTTCTAGAGGTGTAAAAATCTTGCAGTGGAATGCTCGCAGCATAGCCACCAACTTGTTGGGTTTTACGCAGTTTTAACTACATGATAATTACCAATATTAGCACTTCAATCCCTGAATGTGGATAAAGCAAAAATGCCTAAATTAACAAATTAATTACCCACCACAGTGTGACTGTGATACAAATTCTATTGTAAAATCTGCCATATATGTCAGGCAGGGTTTAGAGTATGATAAACTTGTGTTTTCTCCTATTATGCAACATACAGCAGATATATATCATGTAGGGTGACAGTCAAATTTAACAAAAGATGACATATTAAATATAGTCTCTGTATATTTACCTCAAGGTCCAAAAAATGACAACACTGACTGGTTAAAAAACACAGACTTCACAAAACATAAATGGATTATTCTGGGCGATTTCAATTCTCATGCCCCTTTTTGGATTCTGGTGCTCTACTATCACCAGCAACCGTTTGGTAGAAAATATTGTGGATTCAAAGCTTTACATTATTGAATGATGGTAAGTAACCAGAATTCCTGATTTTCTAGTCATAAACCAAGTGCTATTGATTTAACATTAATATCTCCAGGTTTAGCTATCAATTGCTATTGGAATGTTGAAGAGGATTGTTTTGGAAGTGATCATTGCCCTATTACGTTGTCATTTGAGGACCTTGCAATATCAGACCTAACACATATTGAGGATAAAATTCCTAAATTTCGATATAAATTGGCTGACTGGAGTTCTTTTCAATCATTCCTTCAGGCTACTGATATTGAAACGATCGAAGAGGATGATGTAGATCAGTTTTATTCCAATTTTGTGGCAAAGCTCATACATGCAGCTGAGTTTTCTATTCCCAAACACAAAAGCAACAAGAATGGAAAGCATACGGGCAATAGATGGTGGACTAAAACATGTGAGGATGCAGTAAACCATAAAAAAGAACGATTCAAAATATGGTTAAAAGATCAATCAGAAGAAAACTTTATTTGTATGAAGTATGCTAAAACTCAATGTAAAAGAATAATTGCTCAGGCAAAAAACAAGTATTGGACAGAATTCTGTATAAATGAAGTATCAGAATCCAAGGATTTACATAAAGTTTGGAAGAAAGTTAGTGAAATGAAAAATGGATTTCAGCTTCCAACACATCCAATCAAATTTGAAAATAAAAGATTTCCAAGCATAATTGAAAAAGCAGAAGCTTTTGTTTCAATGTTTTCAGATAATAGTTCATCAGTAAGAATACAATCAAATATCGAATTAGAAAAAGCAAATAAATTAAACAAATTGTCAGCTTATAATGCTGATTATTTAAATGCCCCCATTCAATATGATGAATTTAGTGAAACTTTAGATTCATTTACACATAACAAGACGGCTGTTGGTGCTGATGGTATATCTTATCAAATGCTGGCTCATATGCCTTTAAAATGGAAAAGGCTACTCTTTTCATTTTTCCAGAACTGTTGGATAAATGGCGCTCTTCCTAAAATCTGGAGGCAGTCGATTGTAGTCCCAATCCTGAAGAAAGGTAAACTGCGGTCATCGATAGATAGCTACAGGCCAATTGCTCTTACGTCTCATGTGGGTAAAGTAATGGAAAAAATTATACATAAGCGTTTATTTCATTTTTGTGAAAAGAATAATGTGATCCCAACAAATCAGGCTGGTTTTCGAAAGGGAAGATGTACTTCTGACCACTTAGTTAAACTGACACATCAAATTAAAAAGCAATTTTCCAAACGAAAAAGTGTGTTAGCCACATTTTTTGATGTAAAGAAAGCCTATGATAGAGTTTGTCATGATCAATTGCTACATAAATTAAAATACATTGGTATTAATGGCATATTATATAAATATCTGCAAAATTTCTTGTCGGATAGATCAATTTGCACTAAATTAGGTTCAGTGTACTCATCTTTTAAAGCTATCGACTTGGGTATACACAGGGATCAGTACTTGCACCTATCTTGTTTTTCTATTCTTGTACATGATCTCCCTAGCTCTTTGTCACCT
>CM054162.1:42549925-42554171 GCA_028751875.1 Rapana venosa
GTGCGCTTGCGCGCGGGGTAAGTGTGCGTTGTGTGTGTTTGTTTTGTGTTATGGAACAATGTGGAAACAACAAAAAAAAAAGGGATAGAAAAGAGGGGGGGAATTCCCAGCACAGAATTTCCAGAAGGTGGTGGGGGATGCTATTTATATACTGATAGGTCCCCGGGATCCCCACAGGGGAAGTAATCCGTTTGATCTTTTTGCCGTGAAAACAAACTGCGCAGATTGTAGAGGGAAATTACTCTGCTGTCTTTGTGTACTTCACCCTCCCCCCCATCCTCTCTGTCTGTCTGTCTTGTCTGTCTGTCTGTCTGTCTGTCTCAATTTCTCTGTCTCCCTTCTCTCTCTCTCTTTCTCTGTCTCCCTCTCTCTTTTCTCTGTCTCCCTCTCTCTCTTTCTCTGTCTCTCTGCCTCTCTGTCTCCCTCCCCTTCTTTCTCTGTTTTTCCCCCTCTCTCTTTTTCCCGTCTCTCTGCCCCTCTGTCTGTCTCTCTGTGTCGTGTCTTTTCTGTCTCTGTCTCTGTCGTTTCTTTTCTCTCTCTCTCTTCTCTCTCTCTCCTCTCTCTCTCTTTCTCTGTCTCCATCTGTCTCTATCTCATTTTCTGTCTCTCTGCCTGTATGTCGTCTCTATGTCTGTATGTGTTCTCTCTCTGTCTCTGTCTGTCTGTCCCGTGTCTGTCTGTCTCTACTGTGCCTCTCTCTCTATACTCTCTCTCTCTCTTCTCTGTCTGTCTATCTGTATCTGTCTGTCTGTCTCTGTATCCCCTCTCTTGTCTCTCTCTCACTCTGTGTCTGTCCCCTGTCTGTCTCTGTCTGTCTCTGTCTCTGTCTCTGTCTCTCTTTCTCTCTCTCTCTCTCTCTCTCTCTCTCTCTCTCCTCCTCTCTCTCTCCTCCTCTCTCCCTCTCTCCCTCTACCTCCCTCCCTCCTTTTCTCTCTCTCCCCGTCCTGACTTTGTCTCTCTGTCTGTCTATCTCTGTCTCCTTTGTTTCTCTATCTTTGGTTTCAATGACACCATGTGGTCTCCAGAATCAGTTAAACATCTAGAATCATTTTGTGAAAGTGTAAAACACTAAATGTCAATATAATGAAACAAAGATCAAGGTATTTAAAAAGGGGAGTGTTGGGGAAGATTTGGGGAAAATGGTTCTACAAGGTAACAGAGGGAAAGTTTTAAGTTTTGTTTTTTAATAAAACTTTACAACTATGATCAGTGCTAAAAGAGGTACTTCTTTTGACAACAAAAGGGGAAAAAAAGGCATATTCCCTGAACAAGGTTTTTCAAAAGTATAAGAAAGACCCAAAACTTTTTTCAAAATTTTGACGCTAAGAACAGCCAATATTGCTTTATGCTGCTAAAATTGGGGGGGTTAAAACAGATTGGGTCTAAAAAAAGGGGGTCCTTATGATGGTTGTAAGAGGTTTCGGGGTGTTCAAAAAAGACCCTTAATAGAATGGTAATGGAGACATGGGTTTCTATTATCGTGAATTCTTTGTTCTGTGTGAGATTTTGGGTGCAAAATTGTTAGAAATGAATTTGAAGTTTCCCTTTGCAAAGTTTATCAAGTTATTAGAACTAGACTTTTGGGGGTAACAGGGGGTCCAAAAGTAAAAAAGTTCTGTGCGAAAAACCCTGGCTTTAAATTGTTTGGTTTCAACAGGATGTTGGAGAGAAAACTTTTTTTGGGCCCACATTCAAAAAAAGGTTGTTGATATGTACATTCAAAAATGGACAGGCACTATTAAGATCCCCGATAGTACCGGCTTTACGATCATTTAACCCCATTCTTGAAAAAAATGAAAATCCTGATATGGATATGTTTTGCTTTCGTTTTTTGGGCATTACCAAATAAGATTTAATTTTTCTTCCTTTAAAAATAAAAATGTACACAATGAAGCAAATCTTTTCGTGACAAATACTGTCATTTTGCAAAAATCAGTTTGAAAAGGAACAGCTTTTGGGTTTATTGTAATGCATATGACGATAAAAGAAAAAAACCCCCCTTTAGCGTTTTTGTTACTTTCCCCTAAGCCCCTTCAGAGACAAAAATACCACTCTCAGATATAGTTTATCAGTATTTTTTCATGTAAAAACCCAAGGACACAGATAAACTGTGATCTGCTTTTGGAACTTTAAATTTTGCCATGTTTCCTTATCATTTTCTGTCCCTTTTTTTCTTAGTTTTTGTTGTTTTTTTTTTATTAATGTGAATTTTTCCGCCTCTTTCTTTTGAAAGTTCGATGTGATCATTTTGTGTATGGTGATGTAAATTCCGTATGGGGGTATGTATTCCGTAATTTTTCTGTTTTCAAATGTACAACTTTTTAAATTTTAAAATTGGAAGGAACTATTTTACCCCACATATTACTGACTACTTTCAACCCTTTTAGGATGCTGTAAATCTAAAATGAACATCAGTTTGTTTCTTTAAAAACTAAACTCACGTGGGGTTATTGTCATTCGGTTTTTTTGTTTGTTTTTTTCTTATTGAAGATTGCATTGCTGTCTTAGATTTTTCACAGTAAGAGATTCATGACACATACCCCAGATTTCGGAGTTTTCCGCATTTCTTCTTTGGGAAGTTATGCTGGTGTTTGGGATAAACGGGAATAGTAGCGTACAGTTACCAAGTTAAAACCCCAAGTTTTTGACAGGGGAAGAGCTTGTAAAATAGAATGAAGCTTTTCAGCTGATTCAAAATTTTTTGGTATTTTGAAATCATGTTTTTCTTCCATTGTTACCCCCCCCCCCCCCCCCCCCCCCATCACTCCCTTTCTTTTTTTGTGGGGTAAGGCCGGACTATCAAACTATGCAGATTTGAGTTCAGGTTTCTCTTCTCCCCTCTCCCTCTCCTCTCTCTTCTTTTCTCTTTTTCTCTCTCTCTATCCTCTATCCTCCCTTCCTCCCCAACTCCAGCCTGCCCCCTCAGTGTTTCCATGACGCCACTCCACTGAACCTCTACGCAACCCCGCTTCCCCCTGTCCTCCCGCTGACTCAAACTATAGACCATTTCCCCCCCCAAACCCCCCCCCCTGACAATACACCCCTTCCCAAAAAAACCCCTTGATCCCCTCTCCTTCCCCTATTCCACCACCCCCTACCACCCCGGACCCCTAGCCCCCCCCCCTCCCTGACCCCCAGCCTTTTTTCCTGCCTTACCTCCCCCCTCTGCCTTCACAACCATGCCAACAAATCACACACCTACACAAAAATTCCATCCTGTCCTACAGCTTGCACAGTATTGCTTCACACATCTCCACTGCCAACTGTCCACGCCATCTCCCCATCAAAAGCCCCCCAAAGCACAATTTTACACCTTACAACAGAGAACAAACACTTGCACAAAAAGATGAGAAAACAGCCCAAGCCAGCAAAGACAGCACGTCCAAACAAAAAATCAATGAAAACCACAGAACAAAACTGAAGCGACCCTTTTGACCTTGCCCCAGAAAACCCCAACACAGCAACGGGCGCAAAAAAGCCCAAAAACCTGTCTGCTTTTCAAAAGATGGGAAAACCCCATGAAAAAAAAAATCACTGCTTAAAGAAAACCCTACCCTCAATGTACCCCATATCGCCATCCACTCCAACCCCTATTTTTCCCTCCCTTTCCCAAAAATTTCCCCCCAGCAATTACCAACCCCCCCAAATTTCCCCTAAGTGACTCTCTCTCTGACTTTTCCGAACCCCCATAGAAGAAGAAATCTTTTTCCCAAACCCCCTAATAAAGATTTTCACTCCTCGACCCCGACCAAATCCCCAACCCCAAACCACCCGCTCCCCTCCCCCCCATTTTCGAAAAACGCAACTGAAAAAAGTAGCCAATTCATTCCCAGAAGGCCTTAAAATTCCAAACCCCCCCCCCTCCGCCCTCCCCCTTCCCCAACTCCCTTAGAGGCACTAGAAAAAGTCTGCCCCACTGCCACCCGGGGTTTGATCGGTGACTCGGTCTTTAAGCGCAGTGGGAGAAGAAGTTCCCCACACGGGGACAAGCTAAAAACTTGTCGGTACCAGGGCCGACATCCAAAACCCCCTTTAAGTGGCTGTAACACTCCCCCTTCAAACACATCAAACAGATCTTTTCCCCTGTGGCACAAAAACCCCGCCTACAAAGTGGCCCAGTTGATTGCACGACTGGCAATTTGTGATCAGAGGGCTACCCAGGCTTTTCCCCCTGCCACCATAAAAGTCTACATTTTCCCTCCTTCGGCCCACAAACCCCCAGTTCTGTGAGGGGTCCAACAACCCC
>CM054162.1:42554671-42564671 GCA_028751875.1 Rapana venosa
GGGTTTTTTGGGCTTACTTTTTTTAATAACACACACCCCACACACACACACCAACACAACACACACACACACACACCAAAAACCCCACACACCCCAAACACCAAAAACAATTTTGCAGGAGTTTAAATAATCTTTTTTCAGTTTGTTTTTTGACCCGAGTTCCCCGAAAGTTGAACGTTCAATCCAGTTAACGACAAAAACCCACCACATAAGGACACCACACAGGTCCTCTTTTCATCAACTTTCAACCCACCCTCACACCCACCTATCTGGTGCCAACACCTTCTCTCCCACCCCCACCCCCCCTTCCCTACCCCATTAACCGATTCTGCGGTTTCCGAGTAGCTTGTTTAAAGGGTGATAATGACAGGAACAAGTTTCCGAGAAGTCAGCCGTCACTCTCTGTCTCTCCCTATTCTCTGTCTCTCTACCTGTCTGCCCTTCTCTCTCTCTGTCTGTGCTCTGTCTCTTTTTCTCTTTCTGTTTTTGTGCCTTTGTCTCTCTGTCTCTGTCTCCCTCTTTCTCGGGTTTCTATTGTATCTGCCCTATTGTCTATTTCTCTCCCCCTACTCTCTCCCCCTCTCCCCTTTCTGTGTGTGTAAAGTCAAGTCAAATTTTTATTTCCAGATGGTACATTGAATAAGCATTGTATTTGCGTTTTTTCATAAGCCATCTAAAAACAGATTTCTTATGATAATACTGAAATTAGATGGTATCATGACCCTACAGATCAAGCTGAAGACCAAAAAACCGAAGAGAAATCCGTTGCGGTTAACTGGAAAAGCTGAAGGACCCGAAGTCGCTGAAATCTTTAAAGCTGAGATTAGGGGGCAGATTTGCAGCATTGAATTCCTCCAGATTTACATCAACAACCTCACTGAGACTTCAGCAAGGGCCATTCGGAGACAGCGCTGGAGATCCTTGGGGAAGGAGGAAAAAAGGGAACAAACCCGACCGTGGGTTAAAAAGAAGAACAAAAACCCAGAAACGGCCGAAGATTTTTTAGACAGTTAACAGATCATTTAAAAAGAAGATGACTGAGGCCATGGGGAACTGGATGTCAGAACAATGCTCCAAGGTTGAGAGGCAATGGCCCAAAGGAAAACAGCAAGGAGGCCTACCAGACCATCAAGGTTAACCAAGTCCCAGCAGCCAAAGGGCCTCCGTTATTGAAGGGCAAAGGGGGTCAGTCCTTACAGAGAGCGCCAATATCATGAAGAGATGGACAGAATATTGCAGCGACCTGTACAACTAAAGCTGAAGGTGATCCGAACAAACTTCACGAGCAAGATCCCAGACCATCAGATCCTGAAAGCACACAGAAGTGGAGGAAAAGGTAGGGAAGAAGCAGTAAGATCATTGAAAGGAGGCAAGTCCCCGGGATTGACAACATCCGGCTGAGCTCATCAAGTACGGAGGCCAGAGGTGATCAAGGGGACTAACAATCATCTGCCAAAGCATTTTGGACCAGCAAAGAGTGGCCTGAAAAAGTGGACCCAATCCATCTAGTTCCCCTTCCAAAGAAGGGAGACCTGAAGAAGTGCCAAATTACAGAACAATCAGTTGATAAGCCATCAAGCAAAGTTATGTAGCATTGCTTAAACGATAAAAACCAAGAGAAAAAAACCCTATAAAAGAAAGGAGGATTAGACCAGGCAAACCCTGTCGAGCGATCTTCAACATCAGAATGCTCTTGGAAAAGCTCCCCAAACTAAACTACGGTTTAAAAAACAATTTCTTTGACTTCAAAAAGGGGCCTTCGACGAGTGTGGCAAGAAGCTCTGTAAAGTCTGAGAGACTATATTTTGACGGGGGAAAGTTTCAGTATCCAGGCGCTGTAGACAGTCCACAGGCTGTCTATGGTGGAGAAATGGGGGGAGTTTTTCCGGACTCGTTGGGTTGAAAAGGGGCTGCGCTACCCCCCGTTTTTTTAAAACGTGTTCTGGAGACATCAGCAGAGGCCCCCCTTGCTTCAAGACCACAATCACAATAGGAGGGGGGCAGTCTGCAATCTTCGTTCGCAGACGTATTGATTCGGGCCGCAGTGAAGAAGAATCCAGGATCTCACCCCCCAGACTGGAAACATACCCAATGCCCAGGTATGGAGATCGCACAAAAAAGAGCAAGATCTAGGACGTACCCCCGACCACTCCCCCCAGATCAAGATGAGTGGCGAGCACTAGGGAGGTGGAAACTTTCGACTTGGAGCGTCTCCCAAAGAAGGTACGAGCACCCAGAGGTGAAGATCAGACTTGCTGTGGGACTCTCCTCCCGACTAAGTGGCGAAAAGTGTGGAGAAACTTAACCATCAGAACCCACATAAGGTCGACTCTTAAAGCATTCGTCACATCTATTGCCAGGTACAGCTGTGTAAGCTATGGACACTTTCTGCCGATTTAGTACGTCGCATTCAAGCCTTTAGAGATGATGGGCCTCAGCGGACACATGAAACATCACCTCAGAGACGCAAAACCAATGACTACGTCTGGCAGCAGATCAGGCAACTGGCTGGCAAACTTGAACCTTTGCTAGATACAGTCAAACGGAGGAAAAAATGAATTGGTTTTGCAACAACAAGGCATTAACAGCATGTCCAAAGACAGTCCTGCAGGGATGGTTGGAGGAGCAAGGAGGCAGAGGGACGACCACGCAAAAGCTGGATATCCAAACATCAAGGAGTGGACCGCCTCTCTGTACCTAACCCTCTTGAAAGCAGCCAGGACAGACCATTTGGCGGGTCCACTTGCAGCGTCCGTGAGGTACCCCAACGGTCGGTACCGACAAAGGGATGAGTGACTGAATGTGTGAATAATGAAATACTACATTATTGCAATCCCTTGACCTAATAAATTGACCAGTATAATGGGAAAAAAAACCGATATTTTAATCTATGGGAAATTACATATATTAAAAATACACACAACTCACACTCATACTCATACGCACCAGTACTTTTTTTAGTCTTTGTTTTTGAAGTATTCCACAGTGTTCTTTTATCATTTCTTTGTTTTTGAATTTGATTGTAGTACTAGGAGTCAGATGTCAGAGGTGTTCCTTCTACTGGGAACTGTAGACCAGTACTACCCTGTCTCTGTGGGGAGATAACCCGACCACAAAATCCCCAGCTATGGCAATTAGCAGACTTGGAGAGGAGATGGGCGCCGCCAAGCAATCCACGCCACAGAAATACTACATGGAACAACACTGCAAAGGAAAGACATGCGGGATCGCGTTGAGGCCAGAAATACAACATACGCGCCTTCATTGGGTCGTTCCAAGGATGGATGTGTGGAAAATATGCGACTGGGACGCAAACAACAGCGATCAATACTCAGGATGTAAGGACCATCATTGGTACAGGAACTTCCGTATAGCTTGCACGCATGTGGGAAGCTCCTAAGAGCTAACCCATATGAACTTCGAAGATACGATCGGGACTTACTTGGACTGGCCGAAGTTCCGTTGGGTCGGATTCGGCGAAAAAACTACAGAGGAAGATCACAAAACTTATGGTATTGTGGCGACGACTCCAAACTCTACCGAGTAGGATTTTCTTGTCAACAAGAAGAGGTCTAACTGTGTCATCAGCTGTACCCCAATCTATGCCAGACTGATCTCATGCGTGGTCGCAAGCTTAAAAAACACACATATGACCAATCTTACATGTCTATGCACAACATAGACTATGATGATGAAGCAAATCGAGTGTATGTTTCTACGAAGATTTGGAGAGGCATCAAATCAACTCTAAGAAGGACTTTCTCGTGATCCCGGGCGACTGGAATGCCAAGATCGGACTGACGCTTATGACCAATGGCCAGGGTCAGTAGGCCGTTTTTGGCCGTGGACGTAACAAATGATAGAGGACTAAGGACTTTTGGGAATTCAAAGCAGCACAATCTTACTGTCGCAACACCTTTTACCCCCCACATAGACATCAAGGGAAGGAACGGGATCGTGGCAGCTCACCAATATGGAAAGTCAATAACCTAGATTGACTACATCTTGGCCCCCAAAACGATTTAAGTCGAGCATTCAACAAAGCCCAGAACAAAGATGTTTTCCTGGCGCTGATATTGGCAGTGGACACTGACATGGTATCATTGACCTACAGATCAAGCTGAAGACCAAGAAACCAGAAGAGAAATATCCCAGTTTGCGGTTCAACATGGAAAAGCTGAAGGACCGAAAGTCGCTTGCTGAATTCTTAAAAGCTGAGATATGGGCAGATTTGCAGCATTGAAATTTCTCCTAGATGACATCAACAACCTCACTGAGACCTTCATCAAGACCTTTCAGGAGACTAGCGCTGGAGATCCTTGGGAAAGTGAGGAAAGAAACCATCCGTGGGTTTAAACGATTATCTGGGACATGTACGACCTTAGTAGGGAGCAATGACAGTGTAACGAACAAAAACCAGGAAACGGCCAAAGATATAGAACTGTCCAACAGGTCAATCAAGAAGAAGATGATGAGGCCATGGGGAACTGGATCGTCAGAACAATGTCCAGGTTGAGAAGGCCTATGGCGAAAGGATGAAGCAAAGAGGCCGTACCAGACCATCAAAGGTACTAACCAAGTCCCGCAGCCAAAGACCTCCGTTATTGAAGACAAAGAGGGTCAGTCCTTTACAGTGAGCGCCTCTTTATGAAGAGGATGGCAGATTTGCGAGTCCTGATAAAATACAAGCTGAAGGCTGATCCGAACATATTTTACGAGCAGATCCAGACCATAGTTTCTGAAAGCACACTGGTGCTGTGAGGAAGAGGTAGAAGAGCGTAAGATCTGATAGATGGGCTTGTCACTGGGTATCTTGACAACATCCGGCTGAGGTCATCAAGTACGGAGGCCCGGAGATTGATTCAAGGCACTTTACAATCATTTGCAACCATCCGGACCAGCAAAGAGTGGCTGCTGAACTGTGGACACAAATCACATCATAGTTCATACTTCCAAAGAAGGGAGACTGAAGACGTGCCAGAAATTACAGATCAATCTGTCTGATACGCCATCCAAGCAAAGTTATGCTAGATTGCTTGTACAGACTGAAACCACAGCAGAAGAAATCGATCAGAAGAACTGGCAGGATTCAGTCCAGGTCGAAGCACTGTCGAGCAGATATTCAACATCAGAATGTCATAGAGAAGCATTCCTAATCAGCTACAGCTCTTACAACAACTTCATTTTGACTTCTGATGGCCTTCGTTCCGAGTGTGGCAAGAAGCTCTGTGGCAAGTCTATAGAGGACATAGCTTTCGATCGAGGGACTGATTCAAGTAATCCAGGCGCTGTATGACAGGCTCCCACAGTGCATTCCTCATGGTGGAGAAATCGGGGAGTGCTTCCGGACTTCAGTTGGAGTTCGACAAGGGCTGCCCGCTTATCCCCCGTTTTTTCAAACGTGTTCTGGAGAAAATCATGCTGGAGGCCCTCCTTGGACTTTCACGACCACATTCACAATAGGAGGAAGGGGCAGTTCTGCATTCTTCGATTCGCAGGACGATATTGATCTCATGGGGCCGCAGGTGAAGAAGAACTCCAGGATCTCCCACCTGACTGGAAACATCAGCCATATGCCCACGGTATGAGTATCAGCACGAAAAGAGCAAGATCCTTCGTGTTCAGTGTTACCTCTCCGACCTACTCCCACCTAGCATCTAGATGAGTGGCGTGCACTAGAGGAGGTGGAAACTTTCAAAGTACCTTGGAGAGTCATCACCAAAGAAGGCACGAGCACACCAGAGGTGAAGATCAGACTTGCTGTGGCACTTCCTCCATGAAGAAGCTGGCGAAAGTGTGGAGAATCCACACATTAGAACCCACTCTAAGGTCAGACTCTTCAAGGCTCGCGTCAATCCATTGCCTTGTACATGCTGTGAAGCATGGACACTTACTGCGATTTTAGGAACGTCCGAATTCAAGCCTTTGAGTTGAAGTTGGCCTCAGGCGGATCCTGAAAATCACCTAAGAAAACCGCAAAAACACCAATATGATACGTCTGGGCAGCAGATCGAGGCACTGGCTGCAATCAAGAACCATTGCTAGATACAGTCATAGGAGGTAGGAAAAACTGAAGTGGTTTTGCCACACAACAAGGCATAACAGGCTGTCAAAGACTGCCTGCTGGGAAGGGTTGGAGGGTGCAAGGAGGCAGGGACGACACGCAAAAGCTGGATATCCAACTTCAAGGAGGTGGGAACGGCCTCCACTGTACAAACCTCTGGTAACTGCCCAGGACAGAACCATTTGGCGGTACACTTGAAAGCGTCCGTGCGGGTACCCCTACGGTGTCCCGACCAAGGGGATGAGTGAGCTGTGTGAGTGGAGTACTTGTTTCATTCTGTGTTTTTGAATTCATTGCCGATTACTTTTATCATTCTTTGATTTTGAAATGATTGCGGTACTAGTATCATTTTTTGTTTGAATGATTGCATTTACTTTTATCATTCTTTGTTTTTGAATAATTGCAGTAGTTTATATTCTTTGTTTTGTAAATGGTTACGGTACTTTTATCATTTTTTGTTTGAATGATTGCAGTACTTTTAATAAATTCTTTGATTTTGAATGTTTTGAAGTAGTTTTATCTATTCTTTGTTTTGTGAGCGATTGCGGTACTTTTATCCTTCTTTGTTTTTGATTTGAATGCACGCTAGGTCTCATCATTCTTTCTTTGAATGTTTGCACGTAGTTTTATCATCATTCTTTTTTGAATGATTGCTAGTACTTATCATTTTGTGAATGATTGCAGTAGTTTTTTCATTCTTGTTTTTGGATGATTGCAGAGTACTTTTACCAGTCTTTTGTGTGTCTGAAGTGTCGGACAATTCTATGAGAAAAAGCTGAGGTTTTCATATGGATAAACAAGAGGGAGTTGGGGGAAAAGTGATTTGTTAGCCTTGTGTAAAGCGGAGAAGGGTGGGAGGAAGAGGAGATGAGAAGACAGGACCTGCAGACAGACATACAGTGACAGAGTCAGTGAATGATACCCTTTATGATTGTTATGAATTTTTATTTTTCAAGGGTAAACTGAATAAGCATCGCTTACTTTTGCGTTATCCGGGCCTTGAAGTTGATTAGGGGTCCATCAACAAAACAGGGGGAAAAACCCTACTACAACAATGACATCATGATTTAAAAAGACATAAGTGTATATTTAACAAGACTAAAACCCAAACTGTACCTGATATCATTATTTTCAAGGAGATTACATAGATTATATATTTTGTTGAGGAAAGAAATATGCGTTTCAATTAATATGCTTAGTTTTCAAAGGATCGAAAATTAACATGATAACTCGTTCACTGATGAGAGAGTAGCGAGAGGAGAGAGAGAGGATGGAAGAGATTGAGAAGTGTGAATGAGTAAAGAGAGAGAGAGAGAGAGAGAGAGAGAGAGAGGAGGAGAGATGAGGAGGAGGAGAGAGAGTGAGAGAGAAGGAGGGAGATTTTATTTCAGTAAGGCCCAATTTGCTCCTTTGGAACGGGCTCGTGAACAGCAAACAATTTAAGTGAAACACAAAATATATACACTATACTTCAACATTTCATTCAGATTTTGAACAAAATGTTTGATGTCACGTCTACAGCAATACATCATTCAGATTTTTAGCAAAATAACTGATCTAATACTACAACCAGCATGAACGACATAATTATTATTCAGATCTTAAACAAAATGGAACAACTAATGTTACAACTACAACATAACAATTATTCAGAGTTTTAACAAAATCGAACTAAAACCAGACCCATGTTGGTACGACAATCATGCACACACACGCACAGCAACCACACACACACACAACACACACACACACACACACACACACACACACACACACACACACACACACACACACACACACACACACACAAGGGATAGCCTAGTGGTTAGAACATTACGCTCGCAATCTGACGACCCGGGTTTGATTCCAGTTCAAGGGGATATTTTCCCCCTGGAGTTAGCAACAGTGCAGACTCCACTCTCCCCAAAAGTCCTTCGGATGAAACTATAAACCGAGGTCCCGTGTGCAAACGCACGCAGAACATCTTGCGCACACGTTAAATCCTGTTCCGCTTTTCGTAATAGTAGGCCATTGTGTGCCGGTGGGAACAGATGACATAAATTACAAAACCGCATACACAGGGGTCTGGGAAAAAAAGCACATGAGTGCTTATTCCATGATCCTCGATAAAAAAATTAATAAATAATAACACAAACACACACACCACACACACACACAACACACACACCCACACACCACACACACACACACACACACACACACACACTACAAAGAATCAGGTATTCTTTCACTCAATTACAGTCTGCATTTCAAGAAGTGTCTATGTATGTATACGAGCGCTTTGATTTGTTGCTTTACAATATTCAGCGCTATATAAATTCCATACATCATTATTATTATTATGGACAATATGATAAACGGAAAAGCCCCAAAGAAAATTGTGAAAAATGTTTCTCTTGATAAAAACAGGCATACTCATAGACAGTTTTTGTACAGGCCCCATAATAATCTCTATAAATCAAGCTTTGTTTATTCAAGAACAGTGTGGAATAATCTACCCCCTTTTAAAAATCAGCTCCTTCGAAACAAACGTTTATAAAACTCTTGAAGAAACATCTGATGGACAAATTCTCAGTCCACTTTTATACTTGAGGTTACATTACATCTGGCAGCTTTGTTGTTATTCCTAACCTTGTCATTTTGTATTTTCTTCATTTGTCTGAATGACTTGAGCTTATGTTGGTGTTGTGAATCTGGATTTATATTTTTTAAAAACCTCATAATTATATTTTCATTCTTTTCAAAGTGTATCAGCATCATCTTTTAAGTGCTTTTATATGTCAATTTTCTTGATCACTTTTGTGTGAGGGCAGGATGAAAAAAGGTTGCGTAAACTTAATCTATTACCCTCAATAAAGATCATTTTAACTTGACTTGTCATGACACACACAAGAAACTTATCATCTATAACCATCCTTCCACTCAGGTACTTGATTAATTAAGAAGGCTAACAAGTGTTGACCAGAGGCTAGGTAAAAACATAAAGGTAAAGGAATCCCATAACCTATGTGGTCGTAGGGGAGCGAGGCATCAGAGACCTCAGCTTCTCTAGGGGCCAGCATATTGAGGGCGGCGCCCATCTTCTCTCGCTCGCTGCTTTACCTTCCCTGACCCTAAAGAGGGCAGGTACCCATTTACAGCTGGGTGAACTGGGGAACTCTACTGAAGCCAAGGCGCACAAACTGTCACCCATCCAAGTGGTAACCATGCTCGAAGTTGCTTAACATTAGCTGGGGGGAAAGCGAGTGCTCTGACCACTGAGCTATCTATCCCGTTTAGTTAATCCCTGCTGTCTTTTAACTCTGTGAATGTATTCCTTATGAAGGATTATGTGTTTGTGTTACAGTGGATTAGTGTTTCCTGCACATGAATACTGGACGTGTTGAGGATTCGTGAATGGTCAGCAGGAGTACGAGCCCTTCATACAGGTAAATTATGTCGTTTTGTTGTTTGTTGTTGTTGTTGTTGTTGTTTCTTTCCCTCTCTGTCTCTGTATTTTTCTGTCTGTCTGTTTGTTTGTTTTTGTCTCTTTGGTTTTGTCTGTGTGTCTGTCTTTGTCTGTCTGCCTCTTTGTGTCTGTCTCTCTCTGTCTTTGTCTATGTCTGTCTGTCTCCTTCTCTGTCTCTCTCTGTTTCTATCTGTCTGTCTCTTTCTGTCGCTTTGTCTGTCTGTCTCTCTCCCTGTGGCTCCATATCTTCGTCTGACTGTCTTGTCTGCCTGTCTCCTTCTTTGTCTCACTCTCTGTCTGTCTGTCTGTCTGACTCTGTGTCTCTGTCTGTCTGTCGAAATGTCTGTCTGTCTGTCTGTCTGTCTGTCTGTCTCTCTTCTCTCTCTCTCTCTCTCTCTCTCATCCCTCTCTCTCTCTCTTTCCCTCTCTCTCTCCTCCTCCTCCCTCCTCCTCCTCTCTCTCTCTCC
>CM054162.1:42567171-42569777 GCA_028751875.1 Rapana venosa
TTCGTCTTCTTCTTCTTCTTTTTCTCTTTCTTCTCTTCTTATCTCTTTCATCTTCTTCTTCTTCTTCTTCTTTTCTTCTTCTTCTTCTTCTTTTTCTTCTTCCTTTTCCTTCTTCTTCTTCTTCTTCTTCTTCTCTTCTTCTTCTTCCTTCTTCTTCTTCTTCTTTCTTCTTCTTCTTACTTCCTTCTTCTTCTTTCTTCTTCTCTTCTTCTTCTTCTTCTTCTTCTTCTTCTTCTTCTTCTCTTCTTCTTCTTCTTCTTCTTCATTCTTCTTCTTCCTCTTCGCATTCTTCTTCTTCTTCTTCGCATTCTTCTTCGCATTCTTTTCGCATTCTTCTTCGCATTTCTTCTTCTTCGCATTCTTCTTCGCATTCTTCTTGCATTCTTCGCATTCTCTTCTTCTTCTTCTTCTTCTTCGTCGTCGTCGTCTCTCGTCGTCGTCGTCGTCTTCTTCTCCTCCTCCTCCTTCACTCCTCCTCCTCCTCCTCCTCCTCCTCCTTCTTCTTCTCCTTCGCAATTCTTGTTCACAGTTCCTTGCAGCTCTTCATTTTCTTAGTACTCTTCACTTTTCTCTTTGTCATCTTCTTTCTCTCCCTCCCCACACCTTCCTCTTCCCTTGTCCATGTCTCCCTCCCCTTCATCATTTATTCACTCTTTCTTCCATTTTTTTCCAACAATGCCTTTTTTCCCTATCCTTAATGTGTCTTTGTTTTATTTCTTTCTTTGGGTGGAGGTTGTAGGGTTTGTGTTTTTGCATTTGTTTCGGACAATAACTACTTTTTTTTTTGTTTTAATATTTTCCATTATTTCGTTCAGGTTTTTGTACCCGGTGTAGCGTTGTGTGTTTTTAATAATGACTGTCATATTCAAAGCAGAGGCGTTGTTTTATCTTTCTTTCGCTTCGATACATTTTGTGGGTGTCTATTTTGGGTAGCTTGATTGACAGCTGTAATCCTCTAAAGGAAACTGGGGAAAGTTTCTAAGATGCTTCTTCCTAGGATTTACTGCCGACGTCGTCATCGTCATCAGTGTTGTCGTCATGATGATCGTCGTCATCATCGTCGATTTGTCGTCATCGTAGTCACAGTAACAGAGTTTCTGCGTCATCATCATCTTCATCATTATTATCATCATCTCGCTGTCTTTTTAATGTCTCTCTCTCTCTTTTTCAGTCTCTCTCTCTTTGTCTCTGTCTGTCTGTCTCTCTCTGTTTCTATCTGTCTGTCTGTCTGTCTCTGGATCTGTCTGTGTGTCTGCCTGCCTCTCTCTCTCTCTTTCTCTCTCTCTCCTCTCTCTCCTCTCTCTCTCTTCTCTCTCTCTCTCTCTCTCTCTCTCTCTCTCTTTCTCTCTCCATCTCTCTCTCCGTTCCTCTTTCTCCATTTCTCTGTCTGGCTGCCTGTCTGTCTCCGTCAATCTGTCTGTCTGTCTTCCAGTGTGTCTGTCTGTCTGTCTCCCTCCTCCCCCTCCCCTCTCCCAACTTTATGAATGAATTTTCCACGTCTGCGTTTTTCTGCCTGTGCTTCTTCAAATCTCCACCCTGTGTGTGTGCGTTGACGTGCGCGCGCGCACGCGTGTGTGTGTATGTGTGTATGCGTGTGTGTGTATGGGCGCGCGCGTGCGTAGTGTGTGTGTGTTTGTGTGTTCGTGTTTGTGTGTGCCTGTGTGTGCGCTTGCGCGCGTGTAAGTGTGCGTGTGTGTGTTGTTTTGTGTTATGGAACAATGTGGAAACAACAACAAAAAAGGGATAGAAAAGAGAGGGGGAATTCCCAGCACAGAATTTCCAGAAGGTGGTGGGGGATGCTATTTATATACTGATAGGTCCCCGGCATCCCCACAGGGGAAGTAATCCGTTTGATCTCTTGCCGTGAAAACAACTGCGCAGATTGTAGAGGGAAATTACTCTGCTGTCTTTGTGTACTTCACCCTCCACCCCATCCTCTCTGTCTGTCTGTCTTGTCTGTCTGTCTGTCTGTCTCAATTTCTCTGTCTCCCTCTCTCTCTCTCTTTCTCTGTCTCCCTCTCTCTCTTTCTCTGTCTCCCTCTCTCTCTTTCTCTGTCTCTCTGCTCTCTGTCTCCCTCTCTCTCTTTCTCTGTTTCCTCTCTCTCTTTCTCTGTCTCTCTGCCTCTCTGTCTATCTCTCTTGTCGGTCTCTCTGTCTCTGTCTCTGTCTGTTTCCTCTCTCTCACTCTCTCTCTCTCTCTCTTCTCTCTGTCTCTCCTCTTTCTTCTCTCGTCTCTGCCTGTATGTCTGTCTCTATGTCTGTATGTGTCTCTCTCTGTCTCTGTCTGTCTGTCTGGTCTGTCTGTCTCTAACGTGCCCCTCTCTCTTCTCTCTCTCTCTCTGTCTGTCTATCGTATCTGTCTGTCTGTCTCTGTATCTCTCTCTCTGTCCTCTCTCACTCTGTGTCTGCCCCTGTCTGTCTCTGTCTCTGTCTCTTTCTCTCTCTTTTTCTCTTCTCTCCTCTCTCTCTCTCTCTCTCTCTCTTCTCCCCTCTCTCCCTTTACCTCCCTCCCTCCTCTCTCTCTCTCTCCGTCCTGACTTTGTCTCTCGTCTGCTATCTCTGTCTCCTCTTGTTTCTCTATCTTTGGTTTCAAAGACACCATGGTT
>CM054162.1:42575277-42580277 GCA_028751875.1 Rapana venosa
TCTAACATCAAACCAAAAGAAAAAAAAAAAAACAAAAAAAACAAACAAAAAAAAATAAAAAAAAAAAAAAACCCCTAATGCCCTTAATTTTCCTTCACATTTTTACACTGGCAACTTTTGCTGCTGTCTATAAATAAACAAAAAAAACGTTCAAGACAAAAAATCTACAACAAACCAAAAGAGAAAACAATATAAACCAAGGAGGAAAATAACAACAACAAACAAACAACACGACAAAACCCCATTGAACTTGCACTGCCTTCACATTTCATAACACTGACATTTGGCTGCTGTCTATAAATAAACACTGGTTTCAACCTTTTGCGGATGGATTGGCCAGACCAGACTGCACTAAAAAAGAAGCTGACGTTTGTTTGCTATCTTTTTCTACTGGCATCAATATCCCCCCTCTCTCTCTCCATCTCTCTCTCTCTCTCTCCTCTCTCTTTTCTCTCTCTCTCCTTCTCTCTCTCTCTCTCTCCTCCTCTCTTTCCCTCTCTCTCTCCTCTCTCTTCTCTCTCTCTCTTCTCCTCTCACCTTTTAAAATCTAGTAATGTTTTCTGAATAAATCTTTGAAGGATTAAGGAATGGGTTTAAAGTGAATTGTTCTATGATAAATTTTTTATCGAATATTTTTTTTCAAGGAAACTTTTACAGCAAATGGATATATACTAGCATTTTTTTAAATTTTCACCCCTTCAGAAGGGGTTTTTGACTTATCTGAATAAAATTAAATCATCTGAAGTCTGAACCCTCCTCTATCTCTCTCCTCTCTTTCCTCTCTCTCTGTCCTCCTCCGCCCCCCCCCCCCAACACTTCTAAAGTAATTTTAATCTCAAATTTGACTGTTTTATATATAAAGTATGATGATACCATTGCAATTCTCCCTCTCTCCTCTCTCATCTCTCCTCCCAACTCCCTCTCTATCTCCTCTCCTTCTTCTCTCTCGGTTTTCTCTCTCTCCGTCACTCCTCTCTCTCCCTCACTCCCTCTTTCTCGTCCTCCACTATACTAAAGTATCATACCCATGTATGACTTTTTAAAAATAAAAATATTCATATCATTTGCAATCCTCCCCCCATCCCCCCCCCTCTTCCCAACCTCCAAGTTTGCGATCAATTTAGACTATTTTATAAACTAATTGAAAATAATACATTGCAATCTCTCTCTCTCTCTCTCTCTCTTCCTCTCTCTCTCTCTCTCTCTCCCCCCTCTGCGTACCTGACCCAAATCGAGATACTTTTTGATTGCAATCAAGAAAAACTAGCCAGCAGACAGACATCTGGCACAAGTTCAATACTTCAGCAAAACGAAGGTTTCAGGATAAATAACCGTCTATGTGATGTGAAAGGTGACAGGTGAAGATACGTATGTGCAGCAGAGAGAGAGATTTTTATTTAAAACTTTTAAAGAAGATTTAATGAGGGAAGGAATAGAGCACGATGGTTTTAAACGCAGGTCCACCGTGATGGATGGCTGAAGAGAAAGTGGACACTGTTCCGACCGCACACAAGGCCTACTTATCCGAGAAGCAGAAGAGACAGAGTTAAACGGAAGGGAGTGCTGCGGTGGTTGCAAAAGGAGGCCTCGTTTATAAGGTCTGGAGAGAGGAGAGAGAGAGAGAAGAGAGAGAGAGAGAAGAGAGAGTGAGAGAGAGAGAGAAGAAAGAAAGAAGAAAGAGAAAAGAGAGGAAAGAGAAGAGAGACAGACGACAAGAAGAGAGACAGAGAGGACGCATAGAAGACAGAGAGAAAGGAGAGATGAGAGAGGAGAGAGGAGAGAGAGAGAGATGAGAGACAGAGAGACAGAGAGACAGAGAGACAGAGAGAGACAGAGAGAGACCAGAGAGAGAGAGAACTCGAACTCGAAAGATTTATTCACGAAAAGGCATTGGCCCATATACATGATAAGGGTTTGGGCGAACTGCTTAGTAGTTTTAGTGGAGGAAAAAAGAAGAAAGCACAAAAAACAAAATGTTATTGTATAACCACAACCACCACAAAATATATCAGTTAAAAAAAATATGACTTAGGAAACAAGAATCTCATATTACTAAAGGCTTTACACAAATATAAGGCGAGGGTGCGCACAATCTCAGGGTGACTAGACGCATGAGTAGGACAGAATTCAATAGATTAGGCGTCTACTATGAGAGAGAGAGTATTTATTTTATTTATTTGTTTATTTTTTATTTTTCGAGGATAATGGAACCAGCACGATGAGCTTTTTTAATCCATTCCCGTGTGTATGCAGTTTTGTAAATTTTGTCGTCAGTTCCCACCGGCACACAATGGCCTACTCTTCCGAAAAGCGGAACAGGATTTAACGTGTGTGCAAGCTGTTCTGCGTGCGTTCGCACACGGGGCCTCGGTTTATAGTCTCATGAGAGAGAGAGACAGATGAGAGAGACAGAGGAGAGAGGGAGAGAGAGAGAGAGAGGAGAGAGGAGAGAGAGAGAGAGAGGAAGAAGAGAGAGGAAGAGAAAGAGAGAAGGAGAGAAAGAGAAAGAGAGAGACAGACAGCAAAGAGAGACAGAGAGAGACATAGAGAGACAGAGAGAGACGAGAGGAGAGAAAGAGAGAGAGAGAGAGAGAGAGAGACAGAGAGACAAAGAGACAGAGAGACAGAGAGAGACAGAGAGAGACAGAGAGAGGGAGAGCTCGAACTCGAAAGATTTATTCACGAAAAGGCCATTGGCCCATATACATGAAAGGGTTTGGCGAACTGCTTAGTATTTTAGTGAGAAAAATAAGGAAAAGCACAAAAAACAAAATGTTATTGTATAACCACAACCACCACAATAAATATCAGTTAAAAAAAATTATGACTTAAGAAACCAAGATATCTCATATTCTAAAGGCTTTACACAAATATAAGGCGAGGCTGCGCACAATCTCAGGGTGACTAGACGCCATGAGTAGACAGAATTCAAATAGATTAGGCTGTCTACTATGAGAGAGAGTTATTTTATTTTATTTTGTTTATTCTTTTATTTCGAGGATAATGGAACCAGCACCGATGAGCTTTTTTAATCCATTCCCCGTGTGTATGCAGTTTTGTAAATTTTGTCGTCAGTTCCCACCGGCACACAAAGGCCTACTCTTCCGAAAAGCGGAGCAGGTTTTAAAGCGTGCACACGGTTTTCTCAGAGAGAGAAAGAGAGAGGACACACATACACACTTACACACACACACACACACACACACACACACACACACACACACACACCACACACACACACACACACATACACACACACAACCACACACAACACACCACAAATACTGAGAGAGACACAGAGAGAGGAGACAAAGAGAGACAGAGACAGACAGAAATACAGACGGACAGACAGACAGAGACAGAGAGACAAAAATACCATGTTCTTAGAAAGTTAGAGAGAGGCGATGAAGATGAAGATGATGACGACGACGACGATGATGATGAAGAAGACGACGATGATGATGATGACGACGACGACAACGTCAAAAATGATAATGTCGGAAACTAAACATGATGATAACGATGATAAATGAGGACAAGGCAATAACAATTAACGCTAATGATATCACTTCCAAACAACCATCGTAAATCCCTTCCATGATTTCCTGGAATATGAATATACCTGTCAGACAAATCACTAAGTGGATATCGCCCACCATGAGTCGGAAGAGAGAGATGAGAGTGGAGAGGAGGAGAGAGGGAGAGAGGATGTGAGAGGAGAGAGAGGAGAGAGAGAGATGAGAGTGAGGGGGTGGGGGGAGGTGATGAGAGGTTGGTGGGAGGGGGGAGGGAGAGAGGAGAGAGGAGAGGGGAGGGGGAGGGGAGGAGGGATGACGAAGAGGAGAACCCTCGCTCTATCTCCTCCTCCTCTCTCTTCTAGCTCCCACCACTTCCGACCTCACTACGTCCCTTCCTCTCCTACCACTCTGCCCTACTTTGTACTCATGCTGTTATTAAAAGTATTGACAGCAATCCTCTCCATCTCTCTCTCTCTCCTCTCTACTTCTCTCTCGTCTCTCTCTACTCCTCTCCTACTCCTCTCTCTCTACTCTTTCTCTCTCCGCCTACTACTTCTAAAATAAATAACGATGCTGGCTTTTTAAAGTAAAAATATATACATTTCACTCTATCTCTCCTTCCTCTCTATCTTCTCTCTCTCCTCTCTCTCTCTCTCTCTCTCTCTCTCTCTCTCTCTTTCTCTCCGCTCTCTTCTCTCTCCTCTGTCCTCTCTTCTCTCTACTCTCTCTCTCTCTTCTCTCTCTCTCCTCTCTCCGCTTTTCTCTCTCCTCTTCTTCTTCTCTTTTAAAGTAAAATTCAATCATTGCATTCTCTCTCTCTCTCTCTCATCTCTCTCTCTCCTTCTCTCTCGTCTCTCTCTCTCTCTCTCTCTCTCTCTCTCTCTCCTCTCTCTCTCTCTCTTCTCTCTCTTCCTCTTTCTACAGTATATCAAGATTGCAATCAATGTTGACTGTTTATATAAAACATATTAAAAGATACATTGCAATCTCTCTCTCTTCTCTCTCTTCCTCTCTCTCTCTCTCTCTCTCTCTCCTCTCTCTCTCTCTCTCTCGTCTCCTCTCTCTTTCTTACTGTATAAGTTTCAGTATTGCATCATGTTGACTTTATTAAAACATATTAAATATCATTGCAATCTCTCTCTCTCTTCTCTCTCTCCTCCCTCTCTCTCTCTCCTCTCTCTCTCCTTCTCTCTCTCTCTCTCTTCTCTCTCCTCTTGCTACTGTATATCAAGTATTGCAATCAATGTTTGACTGTTTATATAAAACATATTAATAATATCATTGCAATCTCTCTCTCTCTATTTCTCTCTCTCTCTCTCTCTCTCTCTCTCTCTCTCTCTCTCTCTCTCTCTCTCTCTCTCTCTCTTCTCTCTCTCTCTCTCTCTTCTCTTGCTACTGCATATCAAGTATTGCAATCAATGTTGACTGTTTATATAAAACATATTAATAATGTCATTGCAATCTTCTCTCTCTCCCTCTCTC
>CM054162.1:42585277-42587777 GCA_028751875.1 Rapana venosa
GAACCCACAGCAACAAGAGAATTGTCCCTGGCAAAATTATGTCGAAAACAGCCACTCTGATAGGGAAGGAAATACAGTTGAAGACAGGGAAAGAAAAAAATGGGTGGCGCTGCTCTTGTGGCGACGCGCTCTCCCTGGGGAGAGTAGCCTGAATTTCAGGCAGAGAAATCTGCTGTTACTCAAAATTGTATAAAATAAAATACAAGAACATAAAATTATTTTGCTTCCGATATGATGTGACACTGTTAAGCAACATTTTTTAAAAAATAATTATAATAATGTATGGAATTTATATAGCGCTGAATCTTGCAAAGGACAAATCAAAGTGCTTACATTCAAATCATTCACACGTATGCAATCATTCATGAATGAAATAAAAATCAATATCACACACACTTACATACATACACACACACACACACACACACATACACACACGCACAGCGAGCGTATACACAGTGATGGAGATGGGGGTGGTCGCTAAAGGGTATGGATAGATAATGAGAGGGAAGATTTTAGTAAGGAAATAAATGTGCTTTGAAGCTGGATTTGAAAGAATGGAATGTAGGCTTTTGGCGAAGGGACAGAGGGAGTTCATTCCAAATGGATGGACCACAGATAGAGAAAGAGCCACGGCCAACAGTGGTTTGCCACCAACAATCGGTTTTTTTCTGCACACGTATTTTCTACCGTACTGTTCATAACCTTATACTTGGCTGCACTCTTTCTTCCTGCGTTGCTGCAGTGTTGTTCTGATCTCAGAAGAATCTCTTTAAATGAAGTCAAGGTTGATCTAATTCTAACTGACTGCCGTTTTCTTGCTCTTTCGGGGTAACGGGCTGACATAATTTGTCCAATAACGCCTCTGTTTGTCTGCCCCTATCTAGCAACGCCATAACCATATGACCTTCTACTTTCGTTTTTATTGAAGTTGTACAGGAAATGGGGTGAATCGTCTGCTCTCGTTTTCCTTCACGATTATTTCCTTGCTATTTTGACATTTGTTTTGTTGTAGATTGTATCGGCGTGCTGTGTTATATATTACCACGTCCGTTTGTTCAGGATTATCAAGCGTGTTTTTCGGTGCTGGTTGTTGAGGATTACGATACCAATTTGTTGTAGTCAAGTCAAGTCAAGTCAAATTTTTATTTTCAAATGGCGCATTGCATAAGCAATACATTTGCTTTTTTCATCAAGCCATCTATCTAGAACAAGAACAAGCTGGTTTCAGATCTGGACGCAGTACAATACAACAACAGAACAGATCTTCAATATAAGACTTATAATGGAAAAGATATCTCCAGCACCAACAAGACCTCTACCATGTCTTTAATGATTTTAAGAAAGCATTCGACAGAGTTTGGCACGCTGCACTGTGGGCAACTATGAACCTCTACAATATCCATGCTAATCTAATCAAGGTCGTACAGAGCCTCTATGAGAATGCAACAAGTGCAGTGTTTCACAACAACAACATAGGTGATTGGTTTCGGACGACGGTCGGTGTGCACCAGGGCTGCCTGCTCTCCCCTACACTCTTCAATCTTTTTCTTGAGAGAATCATGGAAGAAGCACAAGAAGAACACGAAGGAACAGTGAGTATTGGAGGGCGAACGATCACAAAATTGCGCTTCGCTGATGATATTGACGGCTTAGCTGGTCACGGGCAAGAACTAACAGACTTAGTGAACCGCGTAGAAGAAAAATCAACAAAATTTGGTATGGAAACCAGCGGGGAAAAACAAAAGTGATGACAAAAAGCAACTTCACATCAGAAATCAAAATCAAAGACTAGAAACTTGAAAATGTTCACAGATTCAAATATTTGGGATCTATCGTGACAGACGAGGGATCAAAACCAGAAATACTGTCAAGAATTGCCCAGACCACAGCCGCAATCACCAAGCTCAAACCCATCTGGAGCAACAGAAAAATCGCCATCAGTTCCAAAATCAGACTGATACGCTCTCTGGTCATGTCAATCTTCTTATATGCACGTGAATCATGGACCCTCACAGCGGACTTAGAGAGAAGAATAAGAGCTGTAGAAATGAGGTGCTTCCGAGGACTCTTATGCACCTCATACAAAGACCACATCAAGAACGAAGAAGTCAAGAGACGCATCCGCAATGAAATCGGGCCCTATACTGACAGACAACGAAACCTGAGGTGGTTTGGTCATGTCACACGCTCCTCTGGTCTTGCTAAAACAATCCTACAAGGCACAGAAGAAGAGGCAGACAAAGGAAGGAAGAGATGGGAGGAGGACAACATTCGAGAGTGGACAGACATGGAGCTGAGAGACACCCTGAGGGTGGCTGAGAGACGCGAGGACTGGAGAAAGGGGGTTGACAAAGCTTTGAAGGCGCCCCAAAGGATTCGGAATCTGAGGGATCGGTGACGGTGACGGATCTATCTAGGAACAAAAAACTTGATCAATATTATCTAACTACATTATGACCATAACCAATTCTATAATGTATAAGTGTATTTGTTCAGT
>CM054162.1:42592777-42599287 GCA_028751875.1 Rapana venosa
AATCGAATTTCCCAATAAAACTAAAAAATATTCAATTATAAAACAATTTTTTTAAAAGATTGCGGACTTAAAATTTATGTGGATTGTTATTTGTTCTGGAAAGTGGGTTTATATAAAATATCCAATCACGCTCCTGTTTGTCTGCCCCTGCCTGGCAACGTGCTTCCTGATCTTTCCTTTGTCACCATCATCAAGTTTCGTAGGACACAAATAGTTCAATCAGATATATGTACATTTATTCTCTCATCAACCTCAGATGCTCTCGTCATATATTGCCAATTAAAGTGGATAGCCCTTTTACCTTTCCAAGGGAAGTAAGATGATGTGAAAATAGCGTGCTTCAAATTGGTGACCAAGCGCCTTGATTTGTCTGTGCAAGATACAGCGCTATATAAATTCCATTTATTATTATTATTATTATTATTACTATTATTATTATTATTATTATTATTATTATTATTATTATTTATTATTATTATTATTATTATTATTATCATCATCATCATCATCATTGATTTCATTTTATGACGAAAAATTGTTCGCAATAATTATACGTCTGAGCGTTCGATGAAGAAAATGAAGTTCACAATATGATAACTTGTGAGACAGCTATTTTGTCAAAACAATTTCTTACTCCAGAGTTTGTGTATAACTTTTGTCGAACAATGTCTTGTGTTAATCGGAAAAGAAAGGCTTCAGTTATCACACTAAATTATTAGACTGTCTAAATTTGTGTAGTTAATTGATGTATCCGTACTGCATTGAATTGTTGTTGTTATAGCTTTGCTTCTTCCTGTTATTATCTGACGTGCACCCTTCCGTCATACTCCAAAAGGGCAAGAAGAATAACTATTGTTCAAATTGTTCAGATGTCAGTAGCTGCCTGCATTGTTTTTCCTTCATTGTCATCTAGTCAATATTGTTGACATCAATGTGTACTATACTGTAACGGTTTATTCGTTCAAAATGCCATGGTTTTGTAGTAAAAAGACACTGTTTGTAGTAAAAGAGCGTTTTGTAGTAAAAGGGCACTGTTTTGTAGTAAAAGGACACTGTTTTGTTGTAAAAGGGCACTGTTTTTGTAGTAAAAGGACACTGTTTTGTAGTAAAAGGGCACGGTTTTGTAGTAAAATGACACTGTTTTGTAGTAGGGCACTGTTTTGTAGTAAAAGGGCACTGTTTTGTAGTAAAAGGGCAGGGCACTATTTTGTAGTAAAAGGGCACTGTTTTGTAGTAAAAGGGCACTGTTTTGTACTGTTTTGTAGTAAAAGGGCATTGTTTTGTAGTAAAAGGGCACGGTTTTGTAGTAAAAGGACACTGTTTTGTAGGACTGTTTTGTAGTAAAAGGACACAGTTTTGTAGTAAAAGGGCATTATTTTGTAGTAAAAGGGCACTGTTTTGTAGTAAAAGGACACTGTTTTGTAGTAAAAGGACATTGTTTTGTAGTAAAAGGACACTGTTTTGTAGTAAAAGGACACTGTTTTGTAGTAAAAGGAACACTGTTTTGTAGTAAAAGGACACTGTTTTGTAGTAAAAGGACACTGTTTTGTAGTAAAAGGGCACTGTTTTTGTAGTAAAACGACACTGTTTTGTAGTAGAAGGGCACTGTTAGTAAAAGGACACTGTTTGTTAGTAAAAGGACACTGTTTTGTAGTAAAAGGGCACTGTTTTTGTAGTAAAAGGACACTGTTTTGTAGTAGAAGGGCACTGTTTTGTAGTAAATGGACACTGTTTGTAGCAAAATGACACTGTTTTGTAGTAAAAGGGCACTGTTTTGTAGTAAAAGGACACTGCTTTGTAGTAAAAAGGACACTGTTTGTAATAAAAGGGCACTGTTTTGTAGTAAAAGGGCACTGTTTTGTAGTAAAAGGGCACTGTTTTGTGTTAAAAAATGAAACAGAAACAGAAACAATATCACTTTTAGGTGAGCAAACGCTAACATAAAGACCAACAAAATTCATACTGAGTTCAAGGGGGCGGGATAGCCTAGTGGTTAGAGCGTTGCACCCGTGATCTGACAGACCAGGGATTGAACCACCGCCAAGGCACCCGTTCCTGGGATTTTTCCGTGGAGTTAACATCAGTACCGACCGACTCCACTATCCTCGAAAGTCCTTCAGATGAGACTGTAAACAAAGATCCCGTGTGCAAGTGCGTGCAGGACAGCGTGCGTTTACGTTAAAACCCGTTCCGCATTTTGGAAGAGTTGACTGACCCTTCCGTGCCAGTTGGAACAGTTGACACATTTTTAGATTTGAAATATCTTAAGTTATTTGGAGGAAAGTTGCATGCGTGTAGATGAGTTGAGTGCCAGGCGCTTCAATTTGATTGTTTTACATGATTCAGCGCTGTATAAATCCATATATTATTATAATTATTATTATTATTATTATTATTATTATTATTATTATTATTATTATTATTATTATTATTATTGCTGTTGTTATTATTGTTGTTGTTATTATTATATTTAGCATCATTATTATCATCATCATTATTATTACCATCATCATCATCATCATCATTATCAATATCAATATCATTAGTATCATTATTATTATCATCATCATCATCATCGTCATCAATATTTTTATTTTTTTATTATCATCATCATCATTATTATTATTACTATTTTTATTAATGCATGTACAAAACTGTCCTATTTACAGCTACCTCAACGGTGGGTAAAACGGTCGCAGACGCAATATCTCGCCATTAGTGAACAACATCGCCATTCTAGTCAAGAAACAACAATAACAACAACAAAACACTTAGTTTTATTTCCTTTATTCTTCAGAAAATAGTTTATAATCATAAATATTTAATAATATCTGTATTCGTTTTTCTTTTCTAACAATGCATTTTTCAATCATTGAGCGCTTTGATTTATTGTTTTACAAGATTCAGCGCTATATAAATTCCATACATTCTTGTTCTTGTTCTTGTTCTTGTTCTTGTTCTTGTTCTTCTTCTTCTCTTCTTCTTTCTTTCTTCTTCTTCTTATTATTATTATTATTATTATTATCAATTCATTTTCATTTTGTCGAAATTCAGTCATAGGTATCGTCCCTGGTTGTCTGCCCTTGGTTTTCCTTCACCGTCATTGAACTCTGCATTTCCACACGGCTGTTTCGTTCTATGTGCTATTTTGTCCAGCAGCTGATTCGTTCAACGTCATCACGGTATATTTTTTGTTGTTGTTTGTTCCATATGGCCATAGCCTGTCCGGTCAATCTGGCCACGGGTTATTTGGTCAGCATGATCATGGTCTGTCCCTTCCTCCATCCAATCTTCTTCCTAAGCGCAGCGATCGCGTTTACGAGTGTGGAGATTGTGATGCGCTCTATAAAACGTATTTTCATTAATTTTATTTCATTTATTTTTTATAACCACCAGCCGCCTCGGTGTAGTGGTTGGCACCTTGGGTTATGGTCGCGGGTTCGAGTCTCAGGAGAGTCATAGGGATATATATATATATATATTATATATATATATATACATATATATATATATATATATATTATATATATATAGAGAGAGAGAGAGAGAGAGAGAGAGAGAGAGATAGATGGATAGATAGATAGATAGACAGACAGACAGACAGACAGACAGACAGACAGACAGACAGACAGATAGATAGATAGATAGATAGATAGATAGATAGATAGATAGATAGATAGATAGAAAGATAGATGGATGGATGGATAGATAGATAGATACATAGATACATAGATAGATAGATACATAGATAGATAGACAGTTTAGATAGATAGATAGATACATAGATAGATAGATACATAGATAGATGGATAGATACATAGATAGATAGATACATAGATAGATAGATACATACATAGATAGATAGATTGATAGACAGACAGACAGACAGACAGACAGACAGATCGATAGATAGATAGATAGATAGATAGATAGATAGATAGATAGATAGATAGATAGATAGATAGATAGATAGATAGATAGATAGATAGATAGATAGATAGATAGATAGATAGATTACTCCTCCGGCTTCTACCCAGAGTGAGTGTGTGCTGTGGGCTCAGTGGGAAGACTGGGACCACACAGTCGAGCTTCATCCACTTAACGGATGCGAGTTTGAGAGTGTTGCTCAAATTACCTGACCAACACTGCAGGTGTCTGTACCTCTCGAATGCCGGGATATTTCATGATAGGAAGCCTGGAGTACAACCCTGTCAGATAGTCTCAGAGCGTATATGCACTTCCACAGCAGCACCATCATTACATCATCCTGATCATCACTGATCTTCATGTAATTGAAAAAAATGCCTCTGATTCGGTGGCTTCAGTTGCTCTGGTCTCATGGTGACCTCAGTATCAGTTTCCCCCATACACTTCTGAGCCTGTGGTGAGTTTGTGTCAAAGCCTTTGGGGTTGGAGGTTCGCGAGGGATTATCATTTGAGGGACGTTGTGGTGGTCGCCACCTCGAGTGGACGACTCATACTAGCTCCGCGACTGAGCTAATACTGTCGTTAGTAGGCGGCCTAATAGGTGGTGTCCTGCGTATGTTAGCTCAGAACAGGCACCACTGAACACCACCAAAGTGACCCAGCAGCAGTGCAGGGCCCCTCTGGCTGGTGGTCTCCGCGGTGGCCTGACATTGATGGGCTTCCTATGGACTTCTGACCCTGAGGATGAGACATAACGAATCTGCTTGTGGCTGTGGCTGTTGAGACGGGTAACAATGGAACGACAGGAGATAAATTTGACTGGAGGATGAGGCACACACACAAAATTCACACCCGATATTTTCTGAAGACATATCTTTACTCCTTCCCATCCAATCTAAATATCTTACAAAGTTAAAAAGCTAGAAAGAAAAAACGGGAGGCGGAACACAATTTTCAAAGATTCTCCTTCAAAATGTTGATTTATTGAAAAATGCCTGTTTTCGTTTAGCCATGATGAGACTGGTCAGATAGGATGGCGAATCTAGAATTCTCTCTCTCTTCTGTCTGTTTGTCTGCATGTCTGTCTGTCTGTCTGTCTGTCTGTCTGTCCTCTGTCTGTCTGTGTCTGTCTCTGTTTGTCTCTGTTTCTGTCTGCCTCTCTCTCTCTCTCTCCTTCTGTCTCTCTCTCTCCCCATCCCTATCTCTGTCTCACCTTTCTCTCCCTCACTCCCTCTTTCTCTCCTCTCTCTCAGCACCCCCCCCCCCCCCGCCTCCTCTCTCTCTCTCTCTCTCTCTCTCCTCTCTCTCTTTCCCACCCCCTTTCTCTCCCTCTCTCTTACCACTTCTTTCGCATCACTCATTGCAATATCCCCGTTCCCTGCGACCGACATAAAAACGATTTTGAGAAAGAGCAATAAAGATGAGCAGCGAGGATATCAAACAAAATGAGAATTGTTTAATTTCGTCAGAGAGAGAGATAGAGAGAGAGAGAGAGAGAGAGAGAGAGAGAGAGAGAAGAGAGAGAGAGAGAGAGTTAGAGACAGACAGACAGACAGACAGAGACAGAGATAGAGACAAGGAGACAGAGACAGACAGAGAGATAGAGGGAGAGAGAGAGGGAGGGAGGGAGGGAGAGAGGCAGACAGACAGACAGAAAGACAGAGACAGAGACAGACAGAAAGACAGAGAAACAGACACAGGCAGACACGCATACACATACAGAGAGAGACAGACACACACACACATACATACATACACACTACACAACACCACACACACACACACACACACACACACACACACACAAAACACACACACACACCACACACACACACACACACACACACACACACACCACACACACACACACACACACACACACACACTCACACAGAAAACTACTGTATGAAAACGAAAGAAGGAAGATACACATGAACATTTTTTGGGGGGAGGGGGTCTAAAAAACCCTTTTTTGTTGCTTGAGTTTGTCTGGTTTCTTTCAACGTTCCTGTCATTGCCTCCAATCTTCATGTGGAATTCCTGGCGGCTCGTCTTCTTTCTTGACCTTGTAGTTTGTGGTCGTGGGTGGCGCAACATGTATCTTACTAGAGTTTTGCTAGAATTCTTTTACAGGTTTTCTTGGCCTTTTCTAAATTCATTCTAGCCTTTAGCTGCTTTTTATTCTGCGGTATGTCCTCTGCATCTTAATTCTTTCAAATCCAGCCTCAAAACGCACTTATACTCTACTTGAGATCTTCCCCTGTTATCTGCTCCTACTTTTCAATAGCTACCTTCACCTCCACCACCCTCCTCCCACCTAAGTGTGTTGTGTGTATAAATTTGGTATTTGATTATCTTGATATTTGTGGACGGTTGCATGCGTGTGAATGATTTGAATGCAAGCGCTTTGATTTGTTTACTTTACGAGATTCAGCGCTATATAAATTCCACACATTAGTAGTAGTAGTAGTAGTAGTAGTAGTAGTAGTAGTAGTAGTAGTAGTAGTATCATTAATAGACAACAAATCTGACCTGTCCCCTGGAGTTCACATCACTATCGACTCCACTCCCCCCGAAAGTCTT
>CM054162.1:42609787-42614787 GCA_028751875.1 Rapana venosa
AAACACACACAAACACACACAAACACACACACACAATACAAACACACACACAAATACACACACACAAATACACACACACATACAAACACACACACACACACACACACACCACACTACACACACACACACACACACACCCACACCACACACACAGTTTTAATGGCTTCCATATAAATTAAAAAAACAACAAACCCAAAACTGTCATTAAAATTTTGCTCTTTATTTCTACTAAACATTCAACATGCGAAAGTTTTATGTGTAGTTAAAGATAGATGTTGTTATGCTCGGTTGTGTATCGCTATAATTGTCAATGTCGCGCGCATAATCTTAACCACCACCCACCCACCCCCATCCCTTCACCACAACCACCCTCATGTGTAATGACGATAATATTGATTCCAAAATGGCACATTCACCCTTCCTTAAAATTTCCGGAAGTAATAAAAAAATAAACAATAATAATATTAATAATATTAATACGCAAATTATATAACAAATTTCCTGAAATAGTTATACCCGTCAAACAAATTACATAAGCAGGTACCCCCCTCCTCCCTTTATATCTCTCAACCCCCTTTCTCCCCCCTCTCCCTCCCTCCCACAACCCTTCTCTCTCTCTCTCATTCCCTCCTCCCCTCTCTCTCTCCCTCCCTCCACCCCCACTCCCCTCTCTCTCCTACCTCCCTCTCTCTCTCCTTCCATCCCTCCCTCTCAACCCCCCCCCTCTCTCTCCCTCCTTCCCTCCCCCCTCACTCTCTCTCCCTCCACCCCCATCCCCCCTCTCTCTCCCTCTCTCCCTCCATCTCCCTCTCTCTCATGCGTTTTTTTCTGACCTACCCAGCCAGCCCATTCTCCTGCTGTTGTTTTTTTTTTCTTCTCTTCACCATACAAATCGGAATTTTTCGTTAGGACTTTTCTGATGAGCTGTCCAAGAAATCGGATGGCAGAACGTGAGGCTGAGGCCAGCAGCAGGCAGACCTCCTGCAGAGTGACCAGCCCAGGAGAAGACCTGGCACCACACATCCCTCCCAACTTGAGGAGAACGCAGGAAAAGAAGACATAGCGCAACGCATTTTCGCTCATTTTCGCATTTTCAGACAGCAAGGGTTGCTGTCTAAACCATTCGACGACGACGACGACAACGACGACGAAAAGAAGAAGTGGGAGGAGGAGAAGAAGAAGAAGAGGAGAAAAGAAGAAGAAGAAGAAGAAGAAGAAGAAGAAGAAGAAGAAGAAGAAGAAGAAGAAGAAGAAGAAGAAGAAGAAGAAGAAGAAGAACAACAACAACAACAACAACAACAACAACAACAACAAGAAGGAGGAGGAGGAGGAGAAGAAGAAGAAGGAGGGGGGAGGGGGAGAAGAAGAAGAAGGAGGAGGAGGAGGAGGAGAAGAAGAAAAAGGAGGAGGAGGAGGAGAAGAAGAAGAAGGGGGAGGAGAAGGAGAAAAAGGAGGGGGGAGGGGGAGAAGAGGAAGAAGAAGAAGAAGGAGGAGGAGGAGGAGGAGGAGGAGGAGGAGGAGAAGAGGGAGGGGGAGAAGAAGAAGAAGGAGGAGGAGGAGGAGGAGGAGAAGAGGGAGGGGGAGAAGAAGAAGAAGGAGGAGGAGGAGGAGGAGGAGGAGGAGGAAGAGAAGAAGAAGAAGGAGGGGGGAGGGGGAGAAGAGGAAGAAGAAGAGGAGGAGGAGGTTGGGGGGGGGGGGGGGGTGGAGAAGAAGAAGAAGAGGAGGAGGAAAATTGCGAAGAAGAAGAATTGCGAAGAAGAACTGCGAAGAAGAATTGTAAAGAAAAATTGCGAAGAAGAAGAATTGCGAAGAAGTATTGAGAAGAAGAGTTTTTTTGCGAAGAATTGCGAAGAAGAAGAAGAGGAAGAAGAAGAAGGAGGAGGAGGAGGAGGTGGAGGAGGAGGAGGAGGAGGAGGCGAAGAAGAAGAAGAAGAATTGCGAAGAAAAAAAAGAAGAATACGAAGAACAAGAACAAGAACAAGACACACTTAAAGCTGAAGACACGATAAAAGAAGAACAGTACACCCACGACAATGGGAAGAAAAGGACTGACCTTGCACACTTCTCTCTCGTTTGATGACAACAATGCTTTGCCCTTTTCTTTCAATTGCTTACAACCCTCGCTAATTCTCTTCACTGGACTACATCCACCAGATGCTGCTCACGTTTTGTTTCCATCGTTTTTTTTATCTGTTTTTCTGTCTCTGCTTCCCATCTTTTTTGTCGTCTTGTTTGTTTTTCCATCTGCCTGGTTCTTGTGCACCAGAATAAGGACACGGTTTGAGATTTAAAAAAAAAAAAAAAAAAAAGATCTGACACAAATCGAAATTCTCCAATTAAACTGTAAGTGTTCAATTATAAAACAATCTAACTTATTTTTAAAGATGTGCACTAACAATCTGTGTTGATTGGTTGTTGTTTTTTGCTGTCCTGGAAAATCGAATTTCCCAATAAAACTAAAAGTATTCAATTATAAAACTCTCTTTTTTTTAAAAGATGTGCACTAAAAATCTGTGTTGATTGGGTGTTTTTTTTTGCTGTCCTGGAAAATCGAATTTCCCAATAAAACTAAAATTATTCAATTATAAAACAATTTTCCCAAAAAAAAAAGATTGTGGACTTTAAAAAAAAGTTATCTGAGCGCTTTGATTTGTTGCTTTACAAGATTCAGCGCTATATACATTCCATACATTATTATTATTATTCTTGTTATTTTTTCTGGACAGTGGGTTTATATAAAATATCCAATCACGCTCCTGTTTGTCTGCCCCTGCCTGGCAACGTGCTTCCTGATCTTTCGTTTGTCACCATCATCAACTTTTGTAGGACACAAATATTATTTCAATCAGATATATTTACATTTGTTCTCTCATCAACTTTAGATGCTCTCGTCATAAACTGCCAATTAAAGTGGATAGCCGTTTTACCTTTCCAAGGGAAGTAAGGTGATGATGTGAACATGGCGTGTTTCAAACTGGTGACCAAGCCCTTTGATTTGTCTGTGCAAGATACAGCGCTATATAAATTCCATTTTTCTTTTTTTTAATTTTATTATTACTATTATTTTCATTTTATGACGAAAAATTATTCACAATATACGTCTGAGCGTTCGATGAAGAAGAAAATGTTGTTGTTGTTGCTTCGATTTTACGTCTGTTCACTCAAAGTGATATTAGACGATGGGAAGGGGACATTGATATTGATGGTTGTGTGCTGTGAACTTGGTTTCTGTTGCTAAATATCCTAGAAAAAGAAGAAGAAAATGAAGTTCACGATATGATAACTTGTGAGCCAGTTGTTTTGTCAAAACAGTTTCTTACTCCAGAGTCTGTGTATAACTTTTGTCGAACAATGTCTTGTGTTAATCGGAAAAAAATAAATGCTTCAGTTATCACACTAAATTATTAGACTGTCTAAAGTTGTGTAGTTAATTGATGTGTACATACTGCATTGAATTGTTGCTTGTTATAGCTTTGCTTCTTCCTGTTGCATTGAATTGTTGCTTGTTATAGCTTTGCTTCTTCCTGTTGCATTGCCTTGTTGCTTGTTATAGCTTTGCTTCTTCCTGTTGCATTGAACTGTTGCTTGTTATAGCTTTGCTTCTTCCTGTTATCATCTGTCGTGCACCCTTCATACTCCAAAAGGGCAAGAGGAATAACTATCGTTCAAATTGTTCAGACGTCATTAACTGCCTGCACTGTCTTTCCTTCACTGTCATCTAGTCAATATTTTGATATCAAAGTGTTCTATACTGGAAAGGCTTATTTGTTCAAAATGCCACGCTTTTGTTGTAAAGGGGCACTGTTTTGTAGTAAAAGGACACTGTTTTGTAGTAAAAGGGCACTGTTTTGTAGTAAAAGGGCACTGTTTTGTAGAAAAAGGACACTGTTTTGTAGTAAAGGGGCACTGTTTTGTAATAAAAGAGCACCGTTTTGCAGTAAAAGGGCACTGCTTTGCAGTAAAAGGGCACTGTTTTGTAGTAAAAGGGCACTGTTTTGTAGTAAAAGGACACTGTTTTATAGTAAAAGGGCACTGTTTTGTAGTAAAAGGACACTGTTTTGTAGTAAAAGGTCACTGTTTTGTAGTAAAATGGAACTGTTTTGTAGTAAAAGGGCACTGTTTTGTAGTCAAAGGGCACTGTTTTGCAGTAAAAGGAAACTGTTTTGTAGTAAAAGGGCACTGTTTGTTGTAAAAGGACACTGTTTTGTAAGAAAAGGACACTGTTTTGCAGTAAAAGGACAGTTTTTGCAGTAAAAGGGCACTGTTTTGCAGTAAAAGGACACTGTTTTGTAGTAAAAGGGCAGGACACTGATTTGTAGTAAAAGGACACTGTTTTTGTAGTAAAAAGGGCACTGTTTTTGTAGTAAAAGGGCACTAATTTGTAGTAAAAGGACACTGTTTTGTAGTAAAAGGACACTGTTTTGTAGTAAAAGGGCACTGCTTTGTAGTAAAAGAGCACTGTTTTGTAGTAAAAGGGCACTGCTTTGTAGTAAAAGGACACTGTTTTGTAGTAAAAGGGCACTGTTTTGTAGTAATAAAACAGGGCACAGTTTTGTAGTAAAAGGGCACTGCTTGTAGTAAAAGGACACTGTTTTGTAGTAAAAGAGCACTGTTTTGTAATAAAAGGGCACTGTTTTACAGTAAAAGGACACTGTTTTGTAGTAAAAGGCCACTGTTTTGCAGTAAAGGGACAATGTTTTGTAGTAAAAGGGCACTGTTTTGTAGTAAAAGGGCACTGTTTTGTAGTAAAAGGACACTGTTTTATAGTAAAAGGGCACTGTTTTGTAGTAAAAGGGCACTATTTTGTAAGGAAAGGACACTGTTTTGCAGTAAAAGGACACTGTTTTTGTTGTAAAAGGGCACTGTTTTGCAGTAAAAGGACACTGTTTTGTAGTAAAAGGGCACTGTTTTGTTGTAAAAGGGCACTGTTTTGTAGTAAAAGGGCACTGTTTTGTTGTAAAAGGGCACTGCTTAGTAGCAAAAGGGAACTGTTTTGTAGT
>CM054162.1:42619787-42624787 GCA_028751875.1 Rapana venosa
GGGAGGGGGTCTAAAAAACCCTTTTTTGTTGTTTAAATTTGTCTGGTTTCTTTCAAATTTCATGTCATTGCCTCTAATCTTTATTTTGAATTCCAGACAGCTTGTCCTCGTCTCGTCTTTCTTGACCTTTTATTTTGTGGTCGTGGGTGGCGCAACATGTATCTTACTAGAGTTTTGCTAGAATTCTTTTACAGGTTTTCTTGGCCTTTTCTAAATTGATTCTAGCCTTTAGCTGCTTTTTATTCTGCTGTATGTCCTCTGCATCTTAATTCTTTCAAATCCAGCCTCAAAACGCACGTATACTCTACTTGAGATCTTCCCCTGTTATCTGTTCCTACTTTTCAATAGCTACCTTCACCTCCACCATCCCCACCTAAGTGTGTTGTGTTTATAAATTTGATATTTGATTATATTGATATTTGTGTAGGACGGTTGCATGCGTGTGAATGATTTGAATGCAAGCGCTTTGATTTGTTTATTTTACGAGATTCAGCGCTATATAAATCCCATACATTATTATTATTATTATCATTATTATTAATAGACAACAAATCTGACCTGTCCCCCTGGAGTTCACATCACTATCGACTCCATTTCCCCCGAAAGTCTTTCGACTGACCCCCAAATCTGAGACCCCGCGTGCGAACGCAGGCAGAACATGTTGCGCACACGTCAAACTGCGTTCCGTCTTTCAGAACACTAACACCAGTTCTGCCTTTCACACACACATACACACACAAGCGCGCGCGCGCACATACACACACACACACACACACACACACACACACACACACGCGCGGCGCACACACACACACACACACACACACAAGCAAGCGCGCACTCACACACAAGCAAGCGCGCGCACTCACACACACACATACACAAATGCACGCACATACACACACAAGCACGCACACGCATATACAGATTCGCGGGCGCGCTCTCTCTCGCGCGCGCGCGCACGCACACACACACACACACACACACACTACATACACACAAAATGGGGAGAGAGAGGAGAGAGAGAGAGAGAGAGGAGAGAGAGAGGAGAGAGAGAGAGAAGAGAGAGAGAGAGAGAGAGAGAGAATGAATGAATCTTTATTTTTCAAGGGTAACAGAATAAGCATACGCATACTGTTTTCATCCGGCCCTTGCCCTGATTAGGGACTATCAACAAAACAAGGGGAAAACCCTACTACATTAACGACAACATGGTGTTAAAAAAAGATAAGTGTATATTTAACAATACATAATCCCTAACTGACCTGAACATGAATTTCAAGAGAAAACATAGATTATAAGGTTTTTTTTCAGGAGAAAAGAGACATGCGTTAATCAACATATAATTCTCAAATGAAATAAACATTAACATGAAAACTGGATAAAGAAAAATAGAGGGAAGGCAGCAAGAAGCAAGAGAGAGAGAGAGAGAGAGAGGGAGAGAGAGAGAGAGAGAGAGAGAGAGAGAGAGAGAGGAGAGAGAGAGAGGGAGAGGGAGAGAAAGAGAGAGAGAGAGAGAGAGAGAGAGAGAGAGAGAGGGAGAGAAAGAGAGAGAGAGAGAGAGAGAGAGAGAGAGGGGAGAGAGAGAGAGAGAGAGGCATTTTCATGAGAGACAGACAGACTGACAGACAGACAGAAAGACAGAGCGCGCACATCATTATGTGCTTAAACAAACAAGACAAATGTACACAGAGCTAATCATTTTACACGGAGGAAGCAACACGCCCACACACACAGACAGACGACATCAGTTCAGTTTTCCCAAGGTGGCGGCAGTGCGTGTGGGTCCATCCACAAAGGCTGCACCACATCCTCCAACAAATCCATCACACATCCAATCACATACACACACGCGCGCGCGCACATATACGCACGCAAACACACACAGTCACACACACACACACACAGTCACACACACACACAGAGTACACACACGCACACAGACACACATACACACACACACACACATACATACACACCAAACGCACGCACAAACACAAAAGCACACACTTACACACACACACACACACACTCACTCACTCACACGCACCCATACACACACACACCACACACACACACACACTCACACACTCACACATACATACACACACACACACACACACACACCACACACACACACACATACATACACACACACACACAAACACACACACACACACTTACACACACACCACACACTTACTCTCACACACACAAACTTACACACACACACACATACACACACGCACACACATACACTTACACACACACACACACACGCACACGCACGCACACTCACTAACTCACACCACACACACACTCACTCACTCTCACACACACAAACTAACACACACACACACAACACATACACACACACACTTACACACACGCACACACGCACGCACACACACTTACACACACACACACCCACTCACTCACTCACACACACACACACACACTTACACCACACACACACACACACACACTCACTCACTCACTCTCTCTCTCTCTCTCTCTCACACACACACACACACACACACACGCACACACACACTCACACACACACATGCACGCACACAAAAACACACACACAAACACACACACACACACACACACACACACAACACACACACACACAACACACACACACACACACACTCACTCACTCACTCACTCACTCAACTCTTTCACGGGATAGCCTAGTGGTTAGCATATTACGCTCGGAATCTGACGACCCGGGTTCAAATCCCGTTCAAGGAGATTTTTCCTTTTGGAGTTAACATCAGTGCAGACTCCACTCTCCCCAAAAGTCCTTTGGATGAGACTATAAACCGAGGCCCCGTGTGCGAACGCACACGCAATATCTTGGCGCACACGTTAAATCCTGTTCCGCTTTTCGAAAGAGTAGGCCATTGTGTGCCGGTGGGAACAGATGACATAATTTGCAAAACCGCATACACACGGGGACTGGATGTAACAAAAGCACATGAGTGCTTATTCTATTATCCGCGATATAAAAGAATAAATACCAAAAACAATTTTTAAAAAAATAAAGAGAGAGAGAAAATCGAATTGAATTGAATGGAATGAATTTTATTCAAAGAGGGTAATGGTATAATGTTATATAATGGTAATGGTATATAAGCAAACATACTTTTTTTTTACAACCAGCCCTCTGGGAACAAAAAAAGAGAAAAACTAAAGCAAACAAGCAAAATACGTACCAAAACCAAAACAAAAAAAATATATGTATGACAGAGAGAGGGAGAGAGAGCGAAGAGAGAGGAGAGAGAGAGAGAGAGAGAGATAGATAGATAGAAGAGAGAGAGAGAGAGAGAGAGAGAGAGAGAGAGAGAGAGAGAGAGAGAGAGAGAGAGAGAGAGAGAGGAGAGAGAGAGAGAGAGAGAGAGGAGAGAGAGAGAGAGAGAGAGAGAGAGAGAGAGAGAGAGGAGAGAGAGAGAGAGAGGACTCGAGTTCAACTCGAAAGATTTCTATACTAGAAAGGCCATTGGCCCATACATGAAGGGGGGTTGCAAATTATTTAGTATTTTAGTGAGAAAAATAAGAAACACAAAAAACAAAAATGTTATTGTATACCCACATCCATCACAATAAAAATCAGTTCCAAAAAATATGACTTAAGAAACCAAGATATCTTTTATTCTAAAGGCTTTATACAAATATAAAGCAAGGCTGCGCACAATCTCAGGGTGACTAGATGCCATGAGTAGACAGAATCTAAATAAATTAGGCTGTCTACTATACTTTACCGGAATGAAATTCTGAGAGAGAGAGAGAGAGAGAGAGAGAGAGAGAGAGAGAGAGAGAGAGAGAGAGAGAGAGAGAGAGAGAGAGAGAGAGAGAGAGAGAGAGAGAGGAGAGAGAGAGAGAGAGAGAAAGAGATCAATGAAAAGCCTGTTTCTAATATCCTGGACATATCGGTAATGCAACCAGTGTTGAGTACTTCGTCTTCTTCTTCTTCTTCTTCTTCTTCTTCTTCTTCTCTTCTCTTCTTCTTCTTCTTCTTCTTTTTCTTTTCTTCGTCGAACGCTCAGACAGCAACGATCGTTGTCTGTTTTATGAGCAAAAATGCGTCACGCTGCCGTTAAGCACCTGACAAGTCAGGCCCAGCGCATCCGACTTGGGCATAAGAGAGAACTGTTATCTTTTAAATCTTTCTGGGGGGAAAAAAGGCAGGAGAATGGACCGAGAAGGCAGAAAATTGACAAGAAGGAGGTGACAGGAAGAAAATGTACAAAGAAAAAACACAGAGGGATAGAAAAGAGGAAATTCCGAGCACATATTTTCCAGAAGGTGGGGATGCTGTTTATACTGACAGGCCCCCGGCAACTTGTTTTTCACAAAGTAGATCTAGACAGGGAGGCTGGTATCAATGTATCACTGAAAACTTGACAGTCAGTGACCGTGTGGTGACGCAATCGACTAAAAGCTTTCTGCTTTGCTCTTAAAGCGACATAGCGCAGATCGGTGTAGTACTGAGAAATGACGTAGTTGGTTACGTCAATCCAGTCAATCCCTTGGACTACGTAATCAGACTGAACAGCCGAGCTACGCCTGTTACTTGTGTGCGGCAACTAGTTACAGATTTGGATGTATTCATTTGAGAGTTTATGTAACGTGTGTGTGTGTGTGTGTGTGTGTGTGTGTGTGTGTGGTGTGTGTGTGTGTGTCTCTCTCTCTCTCTCTCTCTCTCCTCTCTCTCTCTCTCTCTCTCTCTCTCTCTCTCTCTCTCTCTCTCTCTCTCTCTCTCTGTGCGCCCAAACACAAAAGAATAACATAAATAAATAAATACAATCTCTCTGCGCGCGCGTGAGCGCGTGGGCGATGTGTGTGTGCGTGCGTGCGAGGTAAGGTGGGAACTGATGGCAACATTTATCAAAACTGAATACACACGGTGACTAGCTGTCAAAAAAGCGCATGAGTGCTTATTCCATTATCTTCAAAATAAAAGAGCAGATGAATAAGAATAAGAACACAGA
>CM054162.1:42629787-42632287 GCA_028751875.1 Rapana venosa
TTCTTTCTGTATTCATATTTTTCTGTCTGTCTGTCTTTCTTTTTTTCTTTCTATCTTTCTTTCAGTGCTCTTTTCCTTCTTTTCTTTCGCTGCTTTTTTTTTTCTTTCTTCATTTCTTTTAAAAAAATTTTCGTTTTTCTTTCTTTCTTTTTTTCGTTTCTTTCTTTCTTTATATCTTCCTTCTTTCCTTCCTCCTCCCTTCATTCCTTTCCTTCTTTCTTCATTTCTTTCTGTTTTTGTTCTTTCTTCATATTTTTTCTTTCTTTCTTTCTTCATTTTCTTTCTTTCTTTTTTTCGTTCTTTCTTTCTTTCTATCTTCCTTCCTTTCTTCCTTCCTTCCTTTATTCCTTCCTTCATTCCTTTCTCTCTTTTCTTCATTTCTTTCTTTCTTTTTTCGTTCTTCTTTCTTAATTTCTTTCTTTCTATCTTCCTTCCTTCCTTCCTTTCTTTCTTTCTTCCACCCTTCCTTTCTTTCCAAAATATATTTTTCCTTTAATGTTGTTTTACTTCTGTCTTTATTTTGCTTTTTATTTTGTTTTTTGTCTTTTTTAAATGTCATATTTTCCTGGTTACTGTTTTAAGCAGTTATAATATGTAGGCCATGTCTTTTTTCTATTTGTGTAGCGTTTTTACTTTGTTTTATTTTTCCTTCTTTTTGTCTGTGTATTGTTTTTAAGTTTGGATTTTAACCTATCCTTTTTATAGAGGTCGCTGTTTTCTTTATGTCCGTTTTGTTTCTATTTATATAACAAGCATCAAGAGATATATACAAAAAGAGAGTGAGTGGCCAGAGAGAGACAGAGAGAGAGAGAGGAGGGAGAGAGAGACAGAGAGAGAGGAGGGAGACAGAGAGAGAGGAAGGAGAGAGAGAAAGGAGGTGAGAGAGATACAGAGACAGAGACAGAGAGAGAGAGAGACAGACAGAGAGAGTGAGATGGATAGAGAAGAGAGACAGACAGACACAGACAGAGAGAGGGGGGTGGGGAGGGAGACAGAGAGACAGAGACACACAGGGAGACAGACAGAGAGAGAGATATGGAGAGAGAAGTGAGAGAGAGAGACAGAGAGAGACAGACACAGACAGGGAGAGAGACAGAGACAGACAGACAGACAGAGAGAGATGGAGAGATAAGAGAGAGAGACAGATAGAGACAGACAGAGAGTAATGAGAGAGAAGAGAGAGATGAGAGACAGAGAGAGAGAGACAGACACACAGACAGACAGAGATGAGAGAGAAGAGAGAAATGAGAGAGAGAGAGAGAGAGAGAGAGAGAGAGAGACAATGACAATGACAATGACAATGACAATGACAAATTCTTTTATTTCGAGGATAATGAATAAGCACACATGTGCTTTTTTACATCCAGTCCCCGCCCGTTAGGGATACATCTTAATAATAATAACCCAATACTTATACAGTCTCGCGAGAGAGAGAGAGAGAGAGAGAGAGAGAGAGAGAGAGAGAGAGAGAGAGAGAGAGAGAGAGAGAGAGAGAGAGAGAGAGAGAGAGAGAGAGACGCCTACATACCTTAGTTTCTTTTGATTTAGTAAAGTAAGAAATTTGTGTGTGTGTTTTTCCCAGTTCGTATGGTATGCTTTCATTTTGTTCTTTTATCTGTTCATCTGACTCTGAGCAACTTTCTAAAATAACAACACAAAACAAAACCACACACACGCGCGCGCGCGCGCGCGCACGCACGCACGCACACAAACACACACACACACAACACACACACACACACACACACACACATCTCAGCTGCTTCAATTCTGTTTTTCATTATCTTTTTCTTTGTGTCCAGGATTCACAGTCATATAATATAATTACAGCATGACGGGCCATACAAATCCTTTCATCACTTTCATTTTCAGCTGGCAAGAAATTCTGCCATCTTTCCAGATGTTGTTCAGTTGGATCATTTGACTATTGAAATTTTATTTCATATATTTTGTCTGCATGGCACCATGTTTGTAAATATATGTTTGGTTAAACTATTGATTATTTATCATTGATTGCATGACTGTGTAAGACTAGGTTCCATGCATGCGCTTTGATTTGTCTTTGCAAGATATAGCGCTATATAAGTTCCATTTATTATTATTACTATTACTATTATTATTATTATTATTATTATTATTATTATTATATTATTATTATTATTATCATCATCATCATTATTATTATTATCATTCCACTTTTAGCCATGACTATTCTTGTTATTACGTCCTCTGTGGTCGGCGGGGCGATAAACAACAAGATTGAACAGATGACAAAATTTAAAAAACCGCATACACAGGCAACAAAAAAAAAAGTCATCTGAGCGCTTTGATTTGTTGCTTTACAAGATTCAGCGCTATATAAATTCCATACATTATTATTATTATTATACGATTGGATTGGCATGGTCATGATCCGTCATTTGCTTTGACTGGGACGAGATGTCTAAAGTCTTCGACATTTTCCAAAGGCGTTTTGTCAATATTTATTTATTTCGTGCTC
>CM054162.1:42642287-42647287 GCA_028751875.1 Rapana venosa
TGTGTGTGTGTGTGTGTGTGTTGTGTGTGTGTGTGTGTGCCTATCGCATGCATACGTTTACGGACATGCACGTAAGTGTACTTTTCTATCTACATCTAGCCGATTTAAATTTTCCAATGGCTTCTTATCAACCTTGCTATTTACTGCATTTTCCTTCTAATTTCGTTTCTTCTACAAAGTGGTTTCATTTTTTTCCTTTCCTTTTTTCTTTTCCTTTCCTTCCTTTCCCCCCTCCCCCCATTTTCCCCCCTAAATTCTATGTGCATTATATAAATGTCATTCATCACTGTAGCTTGTATTAAATGTGAAAATACCTCTATAACATGTTATTTATTTATTTATTCATTTATTTAGTCTTTTATATCAAGGATAATGGAATAAGCACTCATGTGCTTTTTTTTACATCCATCCCCGTGTGTATGCGGTTTTGTAAATTTTGTCATCTGTTTCCACCGGCACACAATGGCCTACTCTTCCGAAAAGCGGAACATGATTTAACGTGTGCGCAAGATGTTCTGCATGCGTTCGAACACGAGGCCTCGGTTTATAGTCTCGTCCAAAGGACAGTAGGCAGTCATGAAGGGATAGGCACTGTGTGCAAGTTGGCCCCCTTAAACAGAATGGCTTCAGAACGGAAAGAGATACCTCAACACGTGAACAACACACAGCTGATCCACGAACACGTGCATGCTTCCATCAACACGTGAGTTCGGTCACGTGACAAACACACACCCAGACACGCTGGCTAGTCGCACGTGCAAACGTGTACACAGACAGACAGACAGACAGATAGGCAGACAGGCGTCAGACAGACGCACACACACATGGACACAAAACGACACACGCACGTGCATGCACGCACACACTAGAATGTTCTAAAGTGTAAAAGCATGAATGTATTCACACATGTATGCGCACGTGTGTGAATACACACACACGCATGCGCATGCATGCACACACACGCGCGCGCGCACGCACACACACAGTACAAGTTTGCAAATGTACACATGTACGCACACACTCATGTACACGCGTATGCACACACACACACACATATTACACACACAAGCACGCACGCACGCACCCACGCACGCACGTGCACACACGCGCGCGCGCGCGTACCCGCATGCCACCCATTCTCCACACTATATCATGACGAGACAGAAACAGAGACAGAGCGAACTGAGAGACAGAGACAACTGAGACAGAGAGACAGAAACAGAGACAAAGATAACTGAGAGACAGAAACAGAGACCGAGAGACAGAAACAGAGACTGAGAGACAGAAACAGAGACCGAGAGACAGAAACAGTGACAGAGAGACAGAAACAGAGACAGAAACAGAGACGAGAGACAGAAACAGAGACCGAGAGACGGGAAACAGAGACCGAGAGGACAGAAACAGAGACCGAGAGACAGAAACAGTGACAGAAGAGACAGAAACAGAGACAGAAACAGAGACCGAGAGACAGAAACAGAGACCGAGAGACAGAAAACAGTGACAGAGAGACAGAAACAGAGACAGAAACAGAGACTGAGAGACAGAAACAGAGATTGAGAGACAGAAACAGAGACTGAAAGACAGAAACAGAGATGAAGAGAAGTGAGAGACAGAAACAGAGAAAACTGAGAGACAGAAACAGAGACAGCAACAGAGACAGAAACAGAGACAGAAACAGAGAAAACAGACAGAAACAGAGGAAAACAGACAGAAACAGAGAAAACAGACGGAAAAAAGAAAACAGACGGAAAAAGAGAAAACAGACAGAAACAGAGAAAACAGACGGAAAAAGAGAAAACAGACAGAAACAGAGAAAACAGACGGAAAAAAGAGAAAACAGACAGAAACAGAGAAAACAGACGGAAAAAGGGGACTGGGAACAGAAACAGAGACGAAGACAAGGTAGAGACAGAAACAGAGAAATAGAGACAAAGAGAAGTGAGAGACAGAGACAGAGAGACAGAAACAGAGACAGAAACAGAGACATACAGAGAGGCAGTGAAAAATAAAATAAAATGTGATAAAACGTGCAAGTTAACTCTTTCACAGCCGTATGTCAAAATGTACCCTAGGTAACATGACACTGGGGAAAGAGGAGAATTTCTTTCTTTTCTCTTTAGTTTTTGTTTGTACTTTAAAACGCCACAGACACACAGAGAGACACACGCAGACACGCGCGCGCGCACACACACACACACACACACACAGACTCTCTCTTCCTTTTTCATTTAAAGCACGTGCAAACACAAAGCACACACACACACAATACTCACACACACACCACACACACACAACACACACACACACAAAACAAACCCACACACACAACCAAAAAACAAAATAAAGAAAGCAAATCAAAACAATAACAAGACGAACATGAAAAACAAGCCAAGCACACACACACACACACACACCACCACACACACACACACACCCCACACACACACACACACACACACACAACACACACAACACCACCCTCGTACACATAAGGAAATAGAGATAAGCAAGTAAAGAATATTCCACAAACACACAAAGCATGAAAAGAAAGACACGGAAAGAATGTAGGGGGACAAACGAATAAAAGGAGGAAGAACAGAAATAATATGAACAGAACAAACGAGAAAAAAATGAGTAACGCACAAATGAAATAGAATAGAGATGCAACCAATAAGCAAGAAAAAAGAGTAACACACAAAAGAAATAGAAAAGAAAATGTTAATGGGAAAACCAACACACGAGAAAACAAATGAGTAACGCACAAAAAGAACTAGAAAAGACACGAAACCAACACACGAGAAAACAAATGAGTAACGCACAAAAGAACTAGAAAAGAAATGAAACTAACAACAAACGAGTAACGCACAAAGAAACAAAACAGTTAAACAACAACAACAACAACAACAACAAGAAAACCAGAAATTGTAACATTGTCTCCAACGTCGGAAATCAACAAAACTAACGCGCACAGCGTCAGAATTAGGAAGCACGTCAGATGAATAACTAATCGATACTTCCTTTTTATTTTTTTCATTTTTGTTTATATTAAAAAGGCATCCATCCCCGTCTGACATATGCTTGTGTAGGTGTGTGGACAGAGAGAGAGAGAGAGAGAGAGAGAGAGAGAGAGAGGAGAGAGAGGAGAGAGAGAAATAGGCAGACAAACAGACATACACACTGATATACAGCAGAAACAGACAGACACACGGAGGGAAGGAAAAGTCACAACACACACACACATACGCTTCTCTCTCCCCCCCCCCCTCCCCGTCCTCGTCTCTCTCTCCCTCCTCCCTCTCTCTCTCTCCCTTCCCCCCCCCCCCTTCTCCCCTCCCCCCCCCTCTCTCTCCTCTCTCTCCCTCCCTCCCTCTCTCTCTCTTTCCCTTCCTCCTCCTTCCCTCCTATCTCTCTCCCTCTTTGTCCCTCCCTCTCTCTTTCTCTCCCTTTCTCTCTCCTTCCCCCCTCTCTCTAACTCCCCCTCTCTCTCTCCCTTCCTCCCTCCTCCCCCCCTCTCTCTCTCCAAGGTTAGAGGAGGGGGGAAAAAAGTGGTAATGTGGTCCATGTATAAAATGCCAAGGAGTCTTCTGAGGCATCTCATCTCCAAAACCTGGATCCTCCTTTGTAGATCTGCATTCAATGTCCAGGATTCGCATGCATACAGATCTGTGGAGATGACCACTGCATGTAGTAGCTTGACCTTGGTCCTGAGAGAGACCTCTCTCTCAGACACAAAGAAACAAACAATTAAACAAAACACACACAAAAATCAGAAAGTGCAACGCTGTCTCCGACTGTTTATCAACAACATTAACGTGCACAGCAGCGTCAGAATTAGAAACCGCATCAGCTGAAATGCTAATCAATACTTTGCTTTTTCTATTTCTTTTTTTAAATTAAAAAGAAGTCCATTCCCGTTTGACATATTCTTGAGTAGGGGTATGGAGAGAGAGAGAGAGAGAGAGAGAGGAGAGAGAGAGAGAGACAGACAGACAGACAGACAGAGCGAGAGAGACACAGAACTCAAAGAACTCAAAAGATTTTAATGTACTTTAGCCTTTGGCCACAATACATCGACAGGTTAGGACAAAATGTACAGAATAATTATGAAATAGCATGGATTTACAACCTTCATAGTCATGGAAGTATTAATCTGCACCTAGTAGCATACAACCTTGGTGCGCAACTGTTCAAGGCAGGTTCTGAACTAGCAGCTGACATACTGCAACCACTGTTCACAGCTGCATGGAAGAACGAGAAAGTACCTGACGATTGGACCAAGGGAGTGATAGTCAAAATCCCCCAAAAAGGAACCCTGAGCGACTGCAACAACTGGAGGGGAATCACTCTTTTGTCTGTGCTAAGCAAGATACTAGCCAAGGTCATCATCAGAAGAATATCAGACGCTGTGGACGATGCACTGAGGAAGGAACAAGCAGGGTTCAGGAAGCAACGAGGATGTATAGACCAGATATTCACGCTCAGAAACATCATCGAACAGTGCACAGAGTGGTAAAGACAACTGTATGTGAATTTTGTGGACTTCGAAAAGGCATTTGACAGCATACACAGAGACAGCCTTTGGAGTATCCTTCGACACAATGGCATCCCATCGAAACTGGTACACCTTATCAAGAGCTTCTATGACAACTTCAGATGCTCTGTGGGCCATAGCAACACTGTCTTCAAAGTCAAGACTGGAGTAAGACAAGGATGTGTGATGTCGGCAGTTCTCTTCAATCTGGCCATTGATTGGGTGATGAGGAAGACGACAGAAGACACCCCAAGAGGGATTCGCTGGAGCCTGTTCTCAACACTAGACGACCTTGACTTTGCGCATGACCTGGCACTGCTGTCACACACACACACACACACACACACACACACACCAACATATCCAGGAGAAGACCAGCAGACTGCAAACATTCGGACAGCAAGTGGGGCTTCGTATTAGCTTCAAGAAAACAGAGACAATGTCGCTCAATGTGAACACACCAGCCCCT
>CM054162.1:42669787-42672287 GCA_028751875.1 Rapana venosa
GTCTCTCTCTCTGTATGTGCGTGCGTGTGTGAGTGCTTGCGCTTTGTGTGCATGCGTGTGCTTCTGTGTGTGTGCGCAAAATTGTGTGTGCTATGTTACCTATGTGCAGGACTAGGGACAGACAGACAGACAGACAGACAGACAGACAGACAGATGAAGGGAGCTGTGTCAGAATGAGGACTGGAGAAAGGCGGCCATGATTGAAAAAACACAAAAAAGAGCATCAGCCCTGCTGGTATATATATATATATATATATATATATATATATATATATATATATATATATATATTATATATATATTATATGTATATGTGTGTGTATGTGGTGTGTGTGCTTCTATAGCTATTTGTGTCTGTTTCTTTGTGTGTTTGTGTTCATGCGTTGGCATTTTGTGTGCAAGTATGTACCTCTGTGTGTGCGCACGCATGTGTGCTTCTGTGCATGTGAGCGTGTGTATGTGCGTGTGTGTGTGCTATATTACCTATGTCCAGGATTAGGGACAGACAGAGAGACAGACAGGTGGAGGTGGGTGGGTGTTGTGGTAGTGGGATGTGTGTGTGTGTGTGTGTGGGTGGGGGGAAGAGGGTGGGTGTGGTGGTGGTGTGAGTGTAGTTTGTGTTTGTGTGTGTACGTGTGTGTGCTTGCGCGCATGTGTTTAAGCATGCACGAGTACCACCAACTCCATTTCACCAACAGCCCTGCCAACAACATCATCATCATCATCGTGTATGGAATTTATATATCAGTATTACATAAGCAATGTAACAGCCCCGTTAGTAACAGCAACACAGTTCACATTATATAAAGAATCTGTGATACCACCACCACCACCACCACCACAACAACAACAACAACAACAACAGTAACAAAAACAGTCTCCAAAATCTAATCTTCTATAATGTCATCGAACACAACCACCACCATCATCAACAACAACAACAACACAGTCTACAAAATCTAGTCTTTAACGTCACCGAACACAACCACACCACCACCACCCACCACCACTCACCATCATCAACAACAACAACACAGTCTCCAAAATACAGTCTTTGACGCCAGTGAACACAACCACCACCACCACCACCATCACCATCATCAACAACAACAACACAGTCTCCAAAATCCAGTCTTTAACGCCACCAACACAACCACTACACCACCATCATCATCAAAAACAACAGCAACAAAAACAACAACACAGTCTCCAAAATCTAGTCTTTAACATCACCGAACACAACCACCACCACCATCATCATCAAAATCAACAGCAGCAGCAACAACAACAACACAGTCTCCAAAATCCAGTCTTTAACGTCACCGAACACAACCACCACCACCACCACCATCATCAACAATAACAACAACAGTCTCCAAAGTCTAATCTTCTTCTTCGTCGTCGTCGTTATTGAAAGCTCAGACAGCAATTATTGTTATCTGTCGTATGACCGAAAAATTAATACGTTCGGCTGCCTGTAAGCCCCTGATAGGTCAGGCCCGGCGCTTCCGACGTCAGCGTGAATCTGATTAATCCCACAACAGCAACACATGAACCCGTCACAGCAAAGCGTGTGCAGAAGCGACGACAAACAGTATCAACCCAACAACGCACACCCAAAGAGATTTTTTTTTTAAAATCAAAAACTGCAGATTACACACAAATTAATCACACCCCTTTTTGTTTGACGTCAACATCGACTTGTCAGTAACTGGAACACTAAAAATAAAAACAACCACCACCCCCGCCCCCGAACCCCCACCCCCCAAAAAAAACAACAACAAAACAGCCAAGCAGAAATCAATACAAGTTCAAACGCAATTTTTTTTCCCAAAAAATCTACCGTACTGGAACATTAAAACAAACAAACAAACAAACAAAAAACAGTCAAGCAGAATTCAAAACGAGTTCAGACGTAAACGTCTTTTTTTTATCCCAGAATATCTACCGTACTGGAACACTAAAAACAAACAAGCAAAAATAGTCTAGCAAAATCCAAAACAAGCTCAGACCCAAACCTCAATTTTTTTTATCCCAGGAAATCTACCGTACTAGCACACTAAAAACAAACAAACAAACAAACAAACAAACAAAAAACAAACAAACAAAAACAGTCAAGCAAAATCCAAAGCAAGCTCAGACCGAAACCTCAATTTTTTAATCCCAGAAAATCTACTGTACTTGAATACTAAAACAAACAAACAAATAAAAAACAGTCGAGCAAAATTCAATACAAGCTAAGACGCAAACTCTTTTTTTATCCCAGAAAATCTACCGTACTGGAACACTAAAACAAACAAACAAAGACCAGTCGAGCAAAATTCAATACAAGCTAAGACGCAACCCTCTTTTTTTAATCCCAGAAAATCTACCGTACTGGAACACTAAAAACAAACAAAAATAGTCTAGCAAAATTCAAAACAAGCTTAGACGCAAACCTCATTTTGTTTATCCCAGAAAATCTACTGTACTGGAACACTAAAACAAACAAACAAACAAA
>CM054162.1:42674787-42677287 GCA_028751875.1 Rapana venosa
ATTCCAAATGTGATTTAAGCTACTCAATGTGATCTTTAAACATGGATGTACAAATTCAAACTGTCTAACTTTTCAGCCGTTATCACATGTCCATTATCACAGTATGGTGTTTTAATGTGGATGTACATATTCAAACTGTTGAACTTTTCAGCTGTTATCACAATGCCATTATTACAATATGATCTTTAAATACGATTGCACAAGTTCAAACTGTTTTACTTTTCAGCTGTTATTACAATATGATCTTTTAATGTGGTTGTACGAATTCAAACTGTTTTATCTTTCAGTCATTATCACAACATGACCTATCAATAATTTATTTTATGGTTGTACACATTCAAACCTTTTTGCCTTTTGGTCGGTATCACAGCATGATGTTTTAATATAGTTGTAGATATTCTAAATATTTCGTCTTTTTAGCGTTTATCACAACATGATCTTAAACATACAATCTCAACATAAAAATGGACAACTGGATCATTTCACGTACAATTCTGCAGAGTCAGGATGAACCTTTCCCACTCTGACTCGCACTAAAGATGACAATCCTCTGACTACAACCTTCCAAAGGTTTTTCAATAATAATAATAATAATGTATGGAATTTATATAGCGCTAAATCTTGTAAAGCAACAAATCAAAGCGCTCAGATTTCATTTCATACCACTTTAAGTCACGGCAGATTTCTCCGTGAAATTCGGGCTGCTCTCCCCGGGGAGAGCGGGAGAGCGCGTCGCCACAAAGCGCTGCACCACCCTTTTTTTTTTCAATCACTCCCAAGACCGCCCTTCTGAAGAAGTCCACTGTTGATTCACTTCTCCTACGTTCTGGGCACTTCTCCCATGACAGTGGAAGAACACTTCCTCCAGACCTGTCTATCCAACACACCGAAACCAGAGGGCCGATATCTGGCCTACTGACCTGCTGATGAGGGACAAACTCTTCGGACCCCTGGAGGGCCTTCAGCGCACGGCAGCATGTGTCAGGGCCTCAGGAGTTGCTGTCTGAGCGTTCGACGAAGAAGATCAAAGTAATCTTTGAAAAATGTCAGGCAAGTATCGATCTTGACATTTCTGTCAGAATTCCTAAAATTAAATTGTTCCTCAGCAACTTGTTTCTTATCTCTTTGTTGGTTGTTCATCAGACAGAAGCTTGTAAAAAGGTAAAGGTGTCCCATAACCTTTGTGGTCGTAGGGGAGCGAGGCATCGGAGACCTCAACTTCTCCAGGGGCCATCATACTGAAGGCGGCGCCCATCTCCTCTCCCTCGCTGCTTTTCCTTTCCTGACGCTAGAGAGGCAGGTACCCATTTACAGCTGGGTGAACTGGGGGGCTGTACTGAAGCCAAGGCGCGCAAACGGTCACCCATCCAAGTGGTAACCACGCTTGACACTGCTTAACCTTAGCTGGTGGAAAGCGAGTGCTCTGTCCACTGAGCTATCCTGTCCCCTGATTAATGCTATGATGGGTTAAAGGCTCATAACAGATCTAAAAATCTTATCAGACATTGATGTCTCAAGAGATCCCAGGTTTTTCCTCTGAAGAGTTCCTGTCTAGATCTTAGCAAACTTTTCTGCCCGTTTCAGTTTGCTTATCGCCCTTACCATAGTATGGAAACAGGTTTACTAATATCGATACCGTTTACTCCTTACCAGAGTCAACTGGTTTCGTTGTTAATATTTCTTGCGTGGAATACCTTGAAAGACATATATAAACTTAACATTATGAGATCCGGATGAGACTGTAAACCGAGGTCCCGTGTGCGAACGCAGGCAGAACATCTTGCGCACACTGTTAAATCATGTTCCGCTTTTCGTAAGAGTAGGCCATTGTATGCCGGTGGGAACAGACGACAGAATTTCCAAAACCGCATACACACGGGGACTGGATATAGAAAAAAGCACATAAGTGCTTATTCCATTATCCTCGACATATATGCTCATAAGTGCTTTTTCCATTATCGTCAATATAAAAGAATAAAATAAATAAATAACAAATAAACATTATAGTGGTAGTTGGAGCTCTGGACTCAAAATCTTTTCCCCCTGCTCCTCACCTACTACTCCAAGGCTCGCCGATGGTGAAATTATTTTATGTCATAAATTGGCTCTGAGGTTCAGACTTTTATGATCGACACCGTTTCACGTCCTCAGATGCCAATGTCTTGGGAGCGCGTTTCAAGAACCTTGTAACACACTGATATACATCCATACTTTTCCTATCGATCGGATTACTCTCAGTCTTCATTATGTCAATATAAGAATAATTTACAAACATCATAGTGTTTGGGACTCTGACTCAATCTTTTCCTGTCCTACCTACACTCAGGTGCCGATGGTAAATTGATTTTAGCAAAATGACCAGAGGTAGACTGATGTGACAGTACCAATCCTCAGATTCCGAATTTCTGGCGCTCGAAGTTTGCTATGCATCCATTTCTCAGTCTCCAGTATAGCCGTCCTAGTGTCTTAGTCATTGTCGCTCGAATGTGTCTGCATATCT
>CM054162.1:42679787-42682287 GCA_028751875.1 Rapana venosa
ATTTATTCTCTTATTTCGAGGATAATGGAATAAGCACTCATGTGCTTTTTTTCATCCAGTCCCCGTGTGTATGCAGTTTTTTGCAAATTTTGTCATCCGTTCCCGCCGGCACACAATGGCCTACTCTTTCAAAAAGCGGAACGGGTTTTAACGTGCATGCGTGTGTGTGTGTCTTTGTTTGCGTACGTACGTACGTGCGTGCGTGCGTGCGTGCGTGCGTGCGTGCGTGCGTGCGTGCGTGCGTGCGTGCGTGTGTGTGTGTGTGTGTGTGGTGTGTGTGAGTGTGTGTGTGTGTGTGAGTGTGTGTGTGTGAGTGTGTGTGTGTGCGTGCTCGCGGGCTCATCTGTTCCCACCGGCACACACTGTCCTACTCTTACGAAAAGCGGATAGTGATATTAGAAACAGTGAGAGTATTGTAGAGTGAGAGTGAGGGTGTGTTTAATTGATGGAGAGAGTGGCTACCTGACTGACTGTCTGCCTCTTTGTTTGTGTGTGTGTGTGGGGGGGGAGGGGGGGTGTGATTTATGCATTTATTTGTTCTTTTATTTCGAGGATAATGGGATCAGCACTCATGTGCTTTTTTATCCAGTCCCCGTGTGTATGCAGTTTTTTGTAAATTTTGTCATCCGTTCCCGCCGGCACACAATGGCCTACTCTTCCAAAAAGCGGAGCGGGATTTAACGCGCGCGTGTGTGTGTGTGTGTGTGTGTGTGTGTTTGTATGTGTTGTGTGTGTGTGTGTGTGTGGTGTGTGTGTGTGTGTGTGTGTGTGTGTGTTTGTTTGTGGTGAGTGTGCTCGCGTGCGCGTGTGTGGTTCTCTAATTGGTAGTGTAAATATAGCACAAAGTGTGTGTGTGTGTGTGTGTGTGCGTGCATACATGCGTGCGTATGTGTGTGTGTATGTGTGTACACGTAGATGCATGTCCTTCTCAGATTAGTAAAGCATATATAGGAAACAGAGAAAGGGAAAGAGAGGGAGATTTATTTCATTTTCGTTATTTGTTCTTTTATTACGAGGATAATGGAATAAGCATTCATGTGCCTTTTTTTATCCAGTCCCCGTGTGTATGCAGTTTTGTAAATTTTGTCATCCGTTTCTACCGGCACAAATGGTCTACTCTTTTGAACATGTTTTAACGTGTTAATGCTTTAACGCAAGATGTTCTGCGCGAGAGAAGAGAGAGAGAGAAGAGGAGGAGAGAGAGGAGGAGAGAGAGAGAGAGAGATGAGAAGAGAGAGAGAGAAGAGAGAATTTTTAATTATTTATTCTTTTATATCGACGATAATGGAAAATAGCACTCATGTGCTTTCTTAAATCCAGTCTCCGTGTGTATGCGGTTTTGTAAATTCTGTCATCTGTTCCCACCGGCACACAATGGCCTACTTTTACGAAAAGCGGAACAGGATCTAAAGGGAGAGAGAGAGAAGCATACAGAGCAGCACACACACACACACAAACACACAAAACACACACACACACACACAACAGAAGCACGACAGCAACACACACACACACACACAAACAAGCAAACAAAAACACACACACACAGCCAGGCAGGCAGACAGACAGACATTCGGACAGCTATTGTCTCCATCAAACACCCACCATACACACTCTCTCACTCACTCACGCGCTACAATGGAACCAGCACAGACAATCAATAATTAGCAGAGACAACGTGTGTCAGAGAAGAGGAGACACAGGTGGTGTGGGCAGCACCTCTGTGTGACCCTGGGCTATTCCTGGACTGGACTCATTCACCAGTCCTTCAAGTCACCCACACCCACTTTACTCTTGTCAATTTGTGTTGTTTATCTGGACGTACTTTTCGGAGAAGAGGAGACACAGGCTGGTGTGGGCAGCACCTCTGTGTGACCCTGGGATATTCCTGAACTGGACTCCATTCACCAGTCCTTCAAGTCACCTACACCTACTTAACTCTCTGTCAATTTGTGTTGTTTATCTGGACGTACTTTTCGGAGAAGAGGAGACACAGGCTGGTGTGGGCAGCACCTCTGTGTGACCCTGGGCTATTCCTGGACTGGACTCTATTCACCAGTCCTTCAAGTCACCTACACCTACTTAACTCTCTTGTCAATTTGTGTTGTTGTTTATCTGGACGTACTTTTAATACTGTACTGTCCACCCAGTTCACCCAGCTGTAAATGGGTACCTGCCCTCTTCAGGTAAAGCAGCGATGGAGAGGAGATGGGCGCCGCCCTCAATATGCTGGCCCCTGGAGAAGCTGAGGTCTCTGACGTCTCGCTCCCATAATACTACATAGGTTACATGACACCTTTACCTTTAGCTTTTACTTTTACTAGTTCATTTCCCTTCTTGTGCTTATTCTTATGTCCTTTCACTTCTAACCCTGTTTTTATCGCCCTCTCACTCTCTCTCTGGCTCTGTCTCTGTTTGTCTGTCTGTTTTCCTTTGTATCTGTCTACATGTTTGTCTGTCTGTTTGTCTGTCAGTAAGTCTGTCTGTCTTTGACTCTGTC
>CM054162.1:42684787-42687287 GCA_028751875.1 Rapana venosa
GGATACCTAAATAGTGAGAGAACAAAGGTCGCGTACCCCCAAAAATTCTCATCATCGATGAATTTCGGAGCTCTAGCTGAGAAAAGAAGACGAAAAAGAAAATACTAATGTTGTTATGATTGTGAATATCCAGCCATTACTGGCAATCCTTAATTAACATGCCCGCTGTACCGTCGCATTAAAAAACCCCAATTCATTGCTTTATGGTAAATTATTTCAGGTTGAAATTCCGATCGAGCTGGAGTTAAATTTTCTATGAGAACGGGTTCCACAGATTTATTAGACAATTATGGTTCTAATCTCTATTCTGTGGCCACGAAATCATGAATTCGATACTCTAGCCACTAAGCACCCCCTCTCTCCCTTCCCTCTCCTTTACTTCACCCCCCCCCCCCCCCCCCCACCCCTGCTGTCCTCTAGGGTCAGTTTTAAGCAGGGCAAAAAAAATTAATCCTGACATGACACTAGCTGCCTAAAAGAAAAGTTTGGACAGTTTTTGATGGAATATTATATTGTACGGGGGACAGTACAGCTGTCTGAGAGGAACAGTTCTGACAAGATCATAACTCCACTAAAAAACGAAAAACCCTCGGGTTTTCAGAACGGAAAGTTCAGAAGCTGTCTTGTCAACATCTGTTTGTCTAGCTTGTAGTGAAAAGAAAAGGACGGAGACAAGGTAGGAAGGAAGGAAGGATGGAAGAAGATGAAGAGAGAGAGCGAGAGAGAGAGAGAGAGAGAGAGAGAGAGAGAGAGAGAGAGATTGAGAGAGAGTGAGAGAGAGAGTGATATATTAGAGAGAGAGAGATTAAGAGAGAGACCGAGACAGTGAGAGATAGAGATTAGAGAGAGATTGATAGAGACTGACACAGAGAGACAAAGACAGAGGGAGAGATTGAAAGAGAAAGATTGAAAGAGAGAGAGATTGAAATTGTATTTATTTATTCTTTTATATCGAAGATAATGGAATAAGCACTCATGTGCTTTTTACATCCAGTCCCCGTGTGTCTGCGGTTTTGTGAATTTTGTCATCTGTTTCCACCGGCACACAATGGCCTGCTCTTCCGAAAAGCGGAACAGGATTTAACGTGTGGGCAAGATGTTCTGCATGCGTTCGAACACGGGGCCTCGGTTTATAGTCTCATCCGAAGGACTTTGAAATTCAGTTCGATTTTTTGTCAAACTGGGAAGAAAGGGCGAGGCTGGGAATTGAACCCACAACCTCACGGTTGACTTGTTGGCAGGCAAACGTCTTAACCATCCTGCCTCCTCCCTTCCTTTGAGAGATTGAGTGAGAGGGAGAGAGAGAGAGAGGGAGAGCGTGAGAGAGATTTCAACAGAGAGACAGAGACAGAGAGACAGAGATAGAGAGAGAGCATCCCTCACCCCTCTTAGACAGAACTCAGAAACAGACAGACAGACAGACAGATATTAGAAATGGACAGAGAGGCTGAACACAGAAATGGACAAACAAACAGACAGAAAGACAAAGCGACTTCAGAAACAGACAGACACAAGGGTAAAGAGAAAGAGACACAGACAGCGACAGAAAAACTGGGACAGATAGAGACAGAATTCAGGAACAGACAGGCAGACAAACAGACAGGCAGACAAACAGACAAACACAAAGCGGTTGAGAGAGAGAGAGAGAGAGAGAGAGAGAGAGAGAGAGAGAGAGAGAGAGAGAGAGAGAGAGAGAGAGAGAGAGAGAGAGAGAAGCAGACAAAGAAACTAAGAGAGAGACAGGGAGACAAATAGATAGAGATCTTCAAAATAGGAACGACTGTCTGACTGACTAACCTACTGACCGACAGCCTGCCTGCCTGCCTGTCTGCCTGCCTGCCTGCTTGCCTGTCTGCCAGACTGGCTGAGCGACTGACAGACAGACAGAGAAACAAACAGACAGACGGACAGAGGGAAAAAGTGGTAGAGAGAAATAAAACCAAATTCGACAGAGACAGCGAAATAAAAGAAAAACAGAACTCAGAAACCGACAGGCAGACAGAGAGACAGACAAACAGACACAGAGAGAGAGACAGACAGAAGGACAGACAAAGAAGAGCTGGTAGACAGAAAGACAGACAGAAACGGACTGAGACAATGAGACAGTTGAGAGACAGAACTCAGAAGGAAAAAAAACAGACAGACAGACAGACACAGAAAATGTGTGGGATAAGAGAGAAAGATATACATAAACGTACAGAGACAGTTCAGAGACAGAACTCAGAAGGAAAAAACAGACAGACAAACACAGAAATTTTATAATGTACAAAAAGAGAGAAAGATTGACAGAAATGGACAGAGGCAGTTGAGAGAGAGAGAGAGAGAGAGAGAGAGAGAGAGAGAGAGAGAGAGAGAGAGAGAAAAGAACTCAGGGGAAAGGAGAAATAAAACAGAGAGACAAACAGACATACTCAACAGAAAATTTGGTACAGACACAAAAAAGGGGACAATAACAGACAGAGACAAGAAGATACAGACAGAGAGAGAGAGAGAGAGAGAG
>CM054162.1:42689787-42692287 GCA_028751875.1 Rapana venosa
CTAACGACTTATTTGTTTTGTTCTTCTGTCTTTCTTATGGAAGATCATGATTTTTATCAATAAAACATCAGAATTTGTCTGTCTCTCTGTCTGCCTGTCTATCTCTCTGTCTGTCTGTCTGTCTGTCTGTTTGTCTGTCTCTCTCTCCTCCTCCTCCTTCTCCTCCTCCTCCTCCTCTGTTAAAAGTAGTATCCTGAATGTTGTTGTTTAAAAAAAAAAAGAAATTATAATAATGGTGGTAAAATTACGGTAAAGAGAAATATCTTGTTCAAAACAAGGGGCTTCGTTTGGTGGCATCCTGGATTCGATGCCGTTTTAAAGTCTTATTCCAACAGTGTGTGTGTGTGGGGTGTGTGTTGTGTGTGTGTGTGTGTGTGTTTGTGGTGTGTGTGTGTGTGTGTGGTGTGTGTGTGTGTGTGTGTGTGTGTGCTCTGATTTTTCAATATCATTCTGTCATCGAAGACAAAGTTGTCAAAACAGATACTCAGCTAACGATTTGTTCGTTTTGTTACTTTTTGCCCTTCCCGTTCATGATTTTTATGAATGAAGCATCAGAATCTGTCTGTCTGTCTGTCTGTCTTTATGCCTGTCTGTCTGCCTGTCTGTCTTTTCTTTCTCCTTCTCTCTCTCTCTCTTCCTCTCTTTTCTCTTCTCCATCTCTCTTCTCTCTCTCATTTTCTCTCTCTCTCTTCTCTCTCTATCTCTTCTCCTCATCTCCTTTCTCTTTTCTCCCTCCTATTTTCCTCTAAATTTAAAAAAATTTTTTTATCCTAGTGTTGTTATCTTTTTTAAAGTAGAAAATGGTGATAGTATTACGATAAAAAGAAAACATTTTGTCCAAATTAAGGGTTTCTTGGGGGGAGAGGAGGTAGTATATCTTCAAATATCTTGTGTGATACCATTTAAAGGCCTAAATCTAACAGTGTGTGTGTGTATGTGTGTGTGAGAGAGAACTCGAACTCGAACTCGAATGATTTATTCACAGAAAGGCCATTGGCCCATACATGAAGGGGGTTGCCGAACTGCTTAGTATTTTGGTAGGGGTAAAAGCAATAGTAACGACAAAATGTTACTGTATAACAAAAAGTCAGCTGCAATAATATGAATTAGGATAACAATATCTCTCTTGTGTGTGTGTGTGTGTGTGTGTGTGTGTGTGTGTGTGTGTGTGTGTGTGTGTGTGTGTGTGTGTGTGTGTGGTAAGAGGAGAGAGATGAGAGAGAGAGAGAGAGAGAGAGAGGAGAGAGAGAGAGAGAGAGAGAGAGAGAGAGAAACATCTTGTCAAAATAAGGGTTTTCTTTTGGGAGGGGTGGTATATCTTCAACTTCCTTGAAGCGATGCCTTTTTAAAGCCTAAGTCCAACAGTGTCTGCTTTGTGTTTTTCAATATTTCTCATTACAGACAACGTTGTCAGACGAGACACTCAGCAAACGGGTTATTTGTTTTGTTATTCTATGTGTTTTCTGTTCTAAAAGATCATGATTTTTTATGATAAACAATATCAAAATCTGTCTGGCTGTCTGGCTGTCTGTCTCTGTCACTCTCTACCTCCCCTCTCTTCCTCCTCCTCCCCCACCTCTTTTAAAAGTAGTATCCTGTATGTTTTATTTTGTAAAGAAAAAATGGTGGTGGAATATGCAACAAAGAGAAACATTTTGTCAAAACAAGCGTGGGGTTTTTTTTAAGGGTGGTGGTGGTATCTCTTCCAATTCCTTGATGCGATGCCTGTTTAAAGCCTAAGTCCAACAGTAGGTGTTTTGAGTTTTTCAATATCATTCTGTCATTGCAGACAACAGTGTCAGAAGAAACACTCAAGCTAACGGGTTGTTTGTTTTGTTATTCTGTGTTTTTTCCGTTCTGAAAAATCATAATTTTTATGAATGAAACATAATATAATCTGCCTGCCTGCCTGCCTGCCTGTCTGCCTGCTGTCTGTCTGCCTGTCTGTCTGTCTTTCTGTCTGCCTGCCTGCCTGTCTGTCCGTCTGTCTGTCTGTGTGTATGTATGTATGTATGTATGTATGTCTGTATGTCTCTCTCTCTCTCTCTCTCTCTCTCTCTCTCTCTCTCTTCTTTCTTTCTTTCTCTCTCTCAGAAGATTAATTCTTTCGTTTTCTGTTTCTTATATAATTATAATCACATCTAAAGCATTCTCTTGATGACATGTAGTTAATTGATGTTGCGCGTATGCGTAATGTTTGTATGTTCTGTGTAATTTCCAATGTATTATTCTTTTAAATGTTAAAATTTAATTTCCTTTTCTCTAAATGTTATGATTCTATGGTTTTGTTGTTGTTGTTGTTGTTGTTGTTGTGGATAGTGATGATGCGGGTTTTCTAGTAGATTGAATTGGTTGTTGATTTATTTGTCTGTCTGCCTGCCTGTCAGTCTCTCTTGCACAAACGCTCTCTCTCTCACACACTCTCACTCTCTGTCTGTCTTTCTGTCTGTCTGTCTGTCTGTCTGTCTATCTATCTATCTATCTATTTATCTATCTATCT
>CM054162.1:42699787-42707287 GCA_028751875.1 Rapana venosa
CCCCCCCCCCCCCCCCCCCGAAACAAAGTAAAAAACCCAGAGAGACAGAAAAAAAAACAGATTGAGAGAGAGAGAGGATATGACAGACAGACAAAACAGATAGACAGACAAAGACAGACAGATAGACACAGAGTGAGACAAAGACGGAGACAGACAGACAGACAGACAAAACAGGCAGACGAAGATATGGAGAGAGAGAGACAGACAGACAAACCGACAGACAGACAGAGACAGACAGACAGATAGAAAAACAGAGAGAGAGAGAAGGATACAGACAGACAGACAAACCGACAGACAGACAGAGACAGACAGATAGAAACAGAGAGAGACAGAGAAGGAGACAGACCGACAGACCGACAGACAGATAGAAACAGACAAAGACAGACAAAGACAGAGACAGACAAAGACACAAAAAACACACAGACAAACAAACAGACAGAGAGGAATACATACAGAACAAGACAGAGAGTCAGAGACAGAGAGAAACAACAACAACAACAACAACAACAACAACAAGAACAACAACAACAAAACGAAAGTATTTACCTTTATGAAGGGCTCGTATTCCTGCTGACCATTCACGAATCCTCAACACGTCCAGTATCCATATGCCGGAAACACAATAATCCACTGTAACATAAACACATAATCCATCATAAGGAACACATTCACAGAGTTAAAAGACAGCAGGAATCAACTAAACGGGATAGCTCAGTGGTCAGAGCACTCCCTTTCCCCCCAGCTAAGGTTAAGCAGCCTCGAGCGTGATTACGAATTGGATGGGTGACCGTTTGAGCGCCTTAATAATAATAATAATAATAATAATAATAATAATGTATGGAATTTATATAGCGCTGAATCTTGTAAAGTAAACAAATCAAAGCGCTTAAACAGACACCCTTGAAGCCTTGACTTCAGTACAGTCCCCCAGTTCACCCAGCTGTAAATGGGTTCCTACCTTCTTTAGGTTCAGGGAAGGTAAAGTTAAGCAGCGAGGGAGAGAGCAGATGGGCGCTGCCCTCAATATGGTGACCCGTTTTTACAAAAGGAGTCTTAAGGTTTAATTGGGTTAAATTGAGTTGTTACATTTTCTGCAATCTACAGATCATTACCTTTCTTTTGATGTATGATACATTATTCTACCTATAAAACTGACAAAGTTATGGGTGTTTGAAATGGGTGACACAGCAATTTCACATTCTGAGAAAATCGGGTTTAAAGTTTTTCACCACTCTAGCTAACTAACACCTTAGCAACGGGTACTTCTATTCAACTGATGATAGCCAAATTTGGCATGGTGTTAAAACATACCATTTCACAGCATCAGACAAAAATCATGTATATATTGACTGTCATTGCTGTGATATTTAGCTAACAACACCCCCCCCCCCCCACACAACACACACAGACTGCATGTAAAAAAACAATAGAGTACTCATTCATTTTCCTTGAATCAAAACAATCAAAGAAACACACACACACACACACACACACACACACACACACACACACACACACAGATTACTTATTCATTACCCTTGAAAGAAAATGATCTTTAAAAATAGAGAAGAAAAACCACACACACACACACACGCACACACACGCGCGCACTGCGTGCGCCCGTGGGGGAAGGATGAAAAAAAAGCTGTATAAACTTAATCTTTTACTCTCAATAAAGATCATTTTTACTTGATCATTTTCACACACACACACACACACGTTCATTCAGTTTAACAACAACAACCACACACACACACACATATGACAGTCAAGTAAGTTTAAAACAGCTCCCACATTTTCTCATGTCATGCACTAACAGCTGAAATGCTAAAAGTCTCCCCAGTAGTGTCATCTGAACAGTCTAGATCTGCAGCTTTGATCTGTATGCATACCCATTATTATTAACATTGCATGCAGGTACCAGCACTTCTACATCTAACCTTGAACCCTAACACACAGATAGCAGTTCATTTCATTCAAGCCAACTGGCGAAGTTACTTGGGGCTTTCCTTCACGATCACGATGGTTTTATTTTTTTGTCTTCACAAGATGCAGCAGAATATTTGGTGAATAATACACCTGGTTTGTACTGATCTGCTATTGGCAGAGTGGAAGATCAGCTAGAAATGAGCCATAATGCCCATTATTCTTTGCAAACAGCAAAGTTTCCCAGCCATGGGTTTCTAAAAATAGAACAGAGATGTCCCAGGTGAAACCCCTCCCAACCAATCATAGACCAGCTGCTTGTTGGTTACTACAGGCTGTGTGCGTCCTCAACTCTCATTGGTCGATCTTCTCGAGCTTTCAGGTTTTGTTTAAACCTAAATAACTCGAAGCAGTATTTCTGATTGGTTAGATTTCACGTAAAGGCTGCTGAAATGGAAAATATAGATCACAGCCTTTCCAATGGTGTATGACATGTGTGGGGCCCTGTCAGGGGTAAGGATAACGAGATGACTGAAACCATGGTCGTAATGATGAAGGCCACTGGAAAACTGCTGTAGGGTGGGTCGATAAAAACTGTTTAAAAACACATTTTAAAATCAAATCTAACCTTTTCAAACATATAGATAGGAAATTTAATGGCTACAGATTCCATTTTTGATTAAAAGTCAAAATTGGCAAAGTGGACAGCACCTTCCCTTTTTTGGGCCTCTCTCCTTTTCACTGTGTGCGAGTTAAGACTCATTTCGTAAAAACGGGTCACCTTTAGAGAAGTTGAGGTTTCTGATTCCTCACTCCCCTACGACCACATAAGTTATGGGACACCTTTACCTTTATGTTTTTACCTAGCCTCTGGTCAACACTTGTTAGCCTTCTTAATTAATCAAGTACCTGAGTGGAATGGTGGTTATAGATGATAAGATTCGTGTGTGGTGTGTGTGTTTGTGTGTGTGTGTGTGTGTGTGTGTGTGTGTGTGTGTGTGTGTTTGGTGTGTGTGGGGGGGGGGGGGGTGTGAAGAGGTGTGTTGCTTGGGTGTGTATATATGTGTGTGTGCGTGAAGGGGGAGGGGGTTTGTGTGTATGTATGTATATGTGTTATGGTATGGTGTGGTGTGTGTATGTGTGTGGTGTGATGTGGTGGTGGTAGTGGTGGTGGTGTGTGTATGTGGTATGGTGTGGTGTATGTGCGTGGTATGGTGGTGGTGTGGTGGTGGTAGTGTGTGTGTGTGTGTGTGTGTGTGTGTGTGTGTGTGTGTGTGTGTGTGTGTGTGTGTGTGTGTGTGTGTGTGTGTGTGTATGTATGTGATCGTCATATCAAGATGGGTCTGGCTTTAGTTGGGTTATTTTGGTAAAACTCTAAATAATATGTTGTAGTTGCTACATTAGTTTAACCATTTTGTTTAAAATCTGAATAATACGTTGTGCTGGTTGTAGTATTAGTTAAGTTACTTTGTTCAAAACCTGAATAATACTCTGTTGTAGATGTGACATTAAACATTTTCTTCAAAATCTGAATGATGTATTGCTGTAGACGTGACATCAAACATTTTGTTCAAAATCTGAATGATATGTTGAAGTATAGAGTAGGTATTTTGTGTTTCACTTTAACTGTGTGCTGTTCACACCCGTTAAAAAGGAACATTGGCCTTACTGAAATAACATTTCGATTCGAATTCTCTCTCTCTCTCTCTCTCTCTCTCTCTCTCTCTCTCTCTCTCTCCACAGGCTAACAATATCACATTTTTCCGTCTCCCTCTTGTCTACCCATATGACAATATCAGACCTTTCCCACAGAATTGTCCGACTCTTCAAAAGCACAAAAATTGATACAAAGTATTGCAATTATTCAAAAAAATATTGATAAAAGTACTGCAATCATTCAAAAACAAAGAGTAAGAAAACAACTGCAATCATTCACAAAATGATAAAAGTGCTGCAATCATTCAAACAAACATTAATAAAACTATTGCAATCATTCAAACAAAACTTGATAATGAAATCATCTTTACTGGAATCATTCAAAAAATAAAAAACTACTGCAATCATTCAACCAAAAAATGATAAAAGTACTGCAATCACTCAAAAACGATGATTGATAAAAGTACCGCAATCATTCAAAATCAAAGAATAATAAAAGTACTGCAATGATCCAAACAAAGAATGATATAAGTACCGCAACCATCAGTACTGCAATGATTCAAACAAAGAGTGATAAGAGTACCGCAATCATTCAAAAGAATGATAAAACTACCGCAATCAATCAAAAAATGATAAAACTACTGCAATCATTCAACCCCAAAAATGATAAAAGTAACGCAATCATTCAACAACAACAACAAACCGATAACACTACAGGAATCATTCAACAACAAAGAAAGATAAAACTACTACAAAAGAACACACGACAGATGTAATTCAATCACGTTTATCCCTCCTTTGACATATCAACAACTTTTCTCTGATCCTCTAGGGGACAACAGAACAGAACAGGCCCTGGGATGTTTCTCTGACCACCCTGGCCTGACTGTCTTGACCTCTGTGTGGCAGTTGTCTTTCTTTGTCATCAATCGTCGGGGCAGTTGTCTTTCTTTGTCATCAATCGTCGGGGCAGTTGTCTTTCTTTGTCATCAATCGTCGGGGCAGACGACATCGACAAGAGGAGGACCAGAGAAAGAGGGTAATTTGGGGGTTGGGGGGTGGGGTGGGGATGGGGAGGGATGAACGAGGAGAGAGAGAGAGGGTAAAGTGAGATGTGGGTGGATAGGTAGGTTAAGTAGGTAGATAGATAGAGATAGAATGGAGAGAGAGAAAATAGATCGATAGATTGTGAATGGGTGGGGGGGTGGATGGATGGAGGGAAAGGGATGGATCGCATACTAGCTAGCTAGCTAGATAGATAGATAGATAGATAGATAGATAGATAGAGAGGGGATGGATAGATGATAGATAATAGATAGATAGTAGATAGATAGATAGAAAGATAGATAGATAGATAGATAGATAGAGAGATGATGGGGGTGGATGGAAGGATGGATGGATGGATGGATGGATGGATGGAGGATGGAGGTGGATGGAGGGGAATGGATGGATTAGATAGATAGATAGATAGATAGATAGATAGATAGATAGATAGATAGATAGATAGACATATATATATATAGAGAAAAGAGAGAGAGAGAGGGGGGGGGAAAGAAAGAGAAAAATAGATAGAGAGATAAAAGAGAGAGATATAAAGAGAGAGAGAGATAAAGAATGCGAATGCGAATGCGAAAGTCTTATTCATTATAGGCCCTCAGCCCCTCATGAAGGGGGTGGTGTGTTATAATCAACACCCCAAAACTAGAGAGGAGAGGAAAAGATAGGATCGACATAGAAGATAGATAGATTTAGATAGATAGATAGGTAGATAGATAGATAGATAGATAGGAAAGATAGATAGATAGATAGATAGGTAATAGATAGGTAGATATATAGTTTAGATAGATTAGATAGATAGGTAGATAGATAGAAGATAGATAGATAGATAGATAGATAGATAGATAAGTAGAAAGATAGACAAAACAGACAAAAGACAGAAGACAGATGGGCGGTAGACAGAGAGAGAGAGAGGAGGAGGGGAACAACAGATGGACAGTAGACAGAGCGAGAGAGACAGACAGAGACAGGACAGACAGATAGTTTGACAAGCGAGAAGCAGACAAGACAGACAGACAGATAGTTTGACAGGCGAGGAGCAACAGAGCAGACAGACTTGGACAGAGCGAGAGAGACAGCCCAGAGACGACAGACATAGTTGACAGAGCGAGAGAGACAGACAGAGACAACGACAGATATTTGACAGAGCGAAGAGACAGCCCAGAGACAGACAGACAGATAGTACAGCAAGATGGCTGGAAAATGTTGGTTTTTTTAGGTCACAACCCCCCCCCCCCCCCCCCCCCCACCACCCACCCATCCCAAAACAACGAAAGCACAACAAGAAAAGGGAAATGAGGGATGAGAAAGGAAAAGCACAGAAAAATGCCCCTTAGTTTTAAACCCCGCTTAAAACCTTGGCTAGCTTCTCTCTCTCTCTTTTCTCTCCCCTCTCTCTCTCCTCTTTTCTCTCTCCTTCTCTCTCCTCCTCTCTCTCTCTCCTCTCCCTTCTTTCTTGTTGTTGTACTCCTCCTCCTCCCCCCTTCTTCGCCCTCCCCCTTTCCCTCCTCGTCCTTTTCCTCCTCCCCCCCCAAAAAAAAACAAAAAAAACCCACCCCATAACACGTTCATGCCAAGCGCCAAAAAAAAATAACCCTAAGAAGCAAACGAAATAACAGAAAACTGTCATGAAAAAACACCACCAGAAATCATCTTCTTCTTTTTCGCATTCTCAGAAAACAACTATAACTGTCTGTCATACGAGTGAAAATACGTTGCATGCGTTCTCATTAAGAAGCGCCTGACAGGTCATTTATTTATTTATTTATTCTTTTATATCGAGGATATTGGAATAAACACTCGTGTGCTTTTTTACATCCAGTCCACGTGTGTATGCGGTTTTGTAAATTATGTCATCTGTTCCCATCGGCACACATTGGCCTACTCTTTTGAAAAGCGGAACAGGATTTAACGTGTGCGCAAGATGTTCTGCGTGCGTTCGCACACGGGGCCTCGGTTTATAGTCTTGTCCTCAGGCCCAGCGAATTTGTCTTCGGCGTGGGAGAGAATTGCTATCTTTTAAGTCTTTCCCAGTCGAGTCCATCATTAAAAAAAGGAAGTGGGGATGGTTTGGCCCACACACTCCGCAAGCCTGCGTCAAATGTCACCAGACGCCCTGACTGGAATCCACAAGGGAAGCGAAAGTTGGTCGACAAAGCAGACCTGGCGCAGAATTGTTTTACGAAAGAAACGAAGGCAGCCGGAATGACATGGGCCGAGCTGAAGAGGATCTCCCAAAACCGAGTTCGTTGGAGGGGTGTTGTTGCAGCCCTATGTTCCCCAAGGAACCAAGAGGCATAAGTCAAGTCTTTCTGGGAGGAAAAAGGCAGGAGAATGGACCAAGAAGGTATAAAATCGTCAAGAAGGGGATAGCAGGACGAAAGCAGAAACAAAGAGAGGGATAGAACAGACGGAATTCCTAACACAGAATTTCCAGAAGGTGGGGATGCTATTTATACTGACAGGCCCCTCCTACCCACCCCCCCCCTCCCTACCCCCTCTCGGTACCCCCACGGGGGGAAATAGAAACGTCAAATAAAGCAAGTTAGAAGAAAGAAAGAGAGGAGAGGGAGGGGAAGGGAGGGGGAGGGAGTGACAATGACTTAAGCCTGAAAGCAGCCGAATTCAGAATAGTATATCCCCGCCATTTACTTTAGCATGAAAGCAGCTGAACTTAGAATATATATATACGTATGCCTTTTTGCTCAGCGGATGTCTAGCCCAAAGATACCAGCACCTCTCTCTCTCTCCCCTCTCCCCTCTCTCTCTCTCTCCCCTTTTTCTCCCCTCTCTCTCCTTCTCTTCCTCCCCTCTCTCTCTTCTCTCTCTCTCTCTCTTCCTCTCTCTCTCTCTCTCTTCCTC
>CM054162.1:42727287-42729787 GCA_028751875.1 Rapana venosa
CTAGTGGGGATTTTCCATCACGCACTAAGCTCTACCTAGTACACGCACACCATGAATGAACATTCCACTGAGGTCAGTATAAACTAAGAAAGGAATGGGCACCAAATTCAGTGCTACACAGCCTCCCTTTCACAAGAAATTGGCCAGTGACTGGCTTTGTCTTCCCCACGCTTTCTTGTAGCTAAAAATGGCAGCAAAGATTGAGCATACAATTTGGGAGGAATATACTGATGTGGAAATTGAAGCTATTTTGGCTCAAGTGGAACAGTTCGAAAGAGAATAAAATGTTGAATCCGATGTTGAAGTAGATGTAGAAGAAAGAGATTAAATAGGAGAAGGTAGTGAGTCGGAAAGTGATGCTGAGGATAACATTCGGTTGGCTTCATAGCAGACGACATGGCGCATCGCACAAATGCCTTGCTCAGTGCAAGACTTCACGCTGCCGACTGGGCGGCACAAACTCTCCCACTGAATGCCAAGCTCTTAGATTACTTTGTTTTGTTTGTGCCCTAATTTTTTTTTCAAATTGTAGCAGATGAAACTAACAATATGCCAGGCAAAAGATCGCTGTGAAAGGCTTAGTCATAGATCCATTACGACAAACAACACCTGATGAAATTTGGGCTTACCTGTCAGTTTTGATCATGATGGGGATCAAGCGTTTGCCGAGGCTTCATCTCTACTGGTCTACTGATTTGACATTTTCTGAGTCACGGATCAGTAATATTATGACGAAAACCAGATTTCTCAAAATTAATCAGTATTTTCACCTGAGAAACACGCCAACACACCTGGACGCGACACTGGCTGTGACACCTGCATTGCGACAGCCATGTAACTGGCTATTGGTGAAGGACATACTAGTGTCTGTGTAAATAGTAGGCGTCAGCATATATTTGTAAATAATGTATATACAGCATTAGTCAACGTTGTTTTCAATATGTTTGAATACTTTCCACTGAGAAAGTGTAGACTTGGTGACAGTAATTTTGTGACGTGTGAATGTTCGATTGGATTACCATGACGGCGGATGCGATGGAGGACACATTCAGGCAGGACCACACACATATTATTTTTTTTAATCACATACCTATATTGCGCATATTGGAGGGTAGTTGTAGACTAACAGCATGATGTCACTGCAATGTTACCTGTATTTGGTGACAAAGAGGGGACAGCAGCACGACACATGTAGGTAGGACACACATCTTGGGGTGCAGAACAAAGTATGACATCATGTGAATACCTTGGCCAAATATGACTGCTCTGCGAACAATAGTAACTGTGCAGGACTATGTGTACTTGAGGTACCTTATTTTCTGATAAAAACAGCGTAAATTTCCGAATACTACAGAGAGTTTCTCTGTAAGAAATGCGAATGGTAAAGGGTTAAAGTCGCGATCTGCATTGAGAGAGGGGTGGAGGTGGGAGTGGGCGTGTGGGGAGGGGGTAAGGATGGAGGTGGTGGTGGTGTTGGTATATCAGGGGTGGGGGGTGGGGGAGATTTGGAGAATGGGAGGAAGAAGGGTTGGAGAAGAGTGGGATGAGTGATAGATGGTGGGAGAGAGAGAGAGAGGAGACAGAGACCAAGAGACAGAGACCAAGAGACAGAGACAGGACAGAGACAGACAGAGACAGGAGAGAGACAGAGAGAGACAGAGACCGACAGACAGACAGAGAGAGACACAGAAAGAGAGATACAGACAGACAGAGACAGATAGATAATCAGACAGACAGACGACAGACAGACAGAGAGAGACAGACAGAGAGACAGACAGAGAGACAGACAGACAGGCAGTCAGATAGAGACAGAGAGACACTGAGAGAGGTGAACAGAGAGAGAGACAGACAGACAGGCAGTCAGACAGAGACAAAGAGACACAGAGAGAGGTGAACAAGAGAGAGAGAGAGAGAGAGAGAGAGAGAGAAGGAGAGAGAGAGAGAGAGAGAGAGAGAGAGAGGGGAGAGGAGAGAGAAAGATAGACAGACAGACAGACAGACAGATAGACAGAGAAACACAGACAGAGAGACAAACAGACACACTTAGACCACACACACACACACACACACACACACACACACACACACACACACACACACACACACACACACACAGAGAATATTCTTTAAAAAAAAGTGTTAAAGCCACGGCCCAAACTTAGAAACGCATTACATCAAAGTACCCTGGCGTTTTACACCCGAGAAAGGCATCGAGGGTGTGGTAACCGATTTGAAACTACCGTCATCACCTTCCCTATAATCCATTCCATCATCTCCTCCTACCCTACTGCAGATTATACAGCTATTTTCCATTTGCTTTTCTAAAGGCAAACGGTCCCGTTTGTTTTCAAAACCAGTTTTGTGGGAGTTTACTATCGCTTTCGGGGTGGGGGGCGGTCAAAAGAATTATTTTTATGAAGAAAATGGCATCTGACCTTTTATGTTTTAGCTTCTTCAAGTTTTGTTTTATTGTCTTGTGAATGACCCCCCCCCCCCCCCC
>CM054162.1:42738594-42746094 GCA_028751875.1 Rapana venosa
GGGGAGGGGGGAGGGGAAGGGAGGGAGGAGGAGGGGGTAGCCTCGTGGTTAGACCACCGAACTCGCAATCTGACCGCAGGGATTTGAACCCCCAACCATTCAAGGGGATTTTTCTCCAGGAGTTAACATCAGTGCCGACTCCACTCCCCAGAAAAAATCCTTCGGAGGAGACCATAAACCGAGATCCCGTGCGGGAACCCCGGGGTTATTCCCCTTTCCCAATTTTGAAAGAAATAACCCTCGTGCGCCGGTGGAACGGATGGCAAAAAATTTTTTCAAAAAAATGCATACACACGGGGGCTGGGCTTTTAAAAAAACATACGTGTGCTTAATACATTTTTCCTCGAAAAAAAAAGAATTTCTTTAAATAGCCCCCCCCCCCCCCACACACTCCCCCTCCCCCGGGAAGCCAAAGCGATAGATTGTTTTTTTTTTTAAAATTTTACATGACCCGAAAAGAGTGAATCGCTCCAGAAAAAAAAAAAGAAAGAACAGAAAAAAAAAAGCGGAAAAAAGAAGAAGAAAAACAAAAAAAACAAAAAAGCAAAAAACGAAAAGGAAAAGGAAAGGGAAAAGAAAAAGGGCATGGAGAAAGCAGTGTTTTTAAAACCCAAACACCATGACAGGGGTGCTTTGTCCCCCTCGCTGCTTTTTTTTTAAAGGGGGATAGATAGATGGGGCTGGCTTAATCGGTTTAAAGGGTAGAAAAGAAAAACCAAAAGAAAAAAAAGAGAGCCGGCCCAGAAGACAGCACAGAGACACGCGCACAGGGAAAACACAACACCAAAAAGGGCCAAGACACAACTTTGATTAACGAAAGTAAAAAACGATGCAACAACAACAACAAAAAAACCCAAAAACAATAAGAAAAAAACAAACAACACACACCAAAAACCCCACACACACACACACACACACACCCTCTCTCTCCCCCTCTCTCTCTCTCTCTCTCTCTCTCTCTCTCTCTCCCCTCTTTTCTCTCTCTCCCCTCTCTCCCCCCTTCTCTCTCTCCTCTCTCTCTTTTCTCCTAATTTTAAGAAAAAAAACTGGAATCACTGGGAAAATGGGAAAAACGTTAAAATTTAACACGCCGGGGCCACCCACGCACCAACACCCACACCCACAAAAAAAACACACCACACACACAACCAACCCCCACACAAAACACACACACCCCACACCAAAAACCCACACAACAACATACACACACACATACACACTTAAAACAGAAATCTGATGTGGCGATGAAATATCTGCATCAGCCTCCAGTAAACTAAAATGGGAAAAAAAAACTTTTCAAGGTTTCTTTCTAACAATAAAAATGTTTCTTTTCTCATGCTTTCGGTGATATATATATAGGGTGGATCGGTGGTCTAGAGGTAACGCGCCTGTCTAGAAAGCGAAAAGTCCGGGTCTGAAGTGTGCGGCGGTTCGTACCCCGTTTGGACCGGAAAATTTTCCCCCATCCATTAGACCATGAGTGGTGGTCTGGGCGCTAGTCTTTCGGATGAGACGATAAACCGAGGTCCCGTGTGTTACACGTAATTATTTAGCGCACGTAAAAAAACCACGGCAACAAGAGAGTTGTCCTGGCAAAATTTTAGAAAAAAGCCACTCTGATAGGGAAACAAATACAGCTGCCAAAAAAAAAAAAGAAAAAAAAAGGGTGAAAGGGTGGCGCAGCGCTAAGGGCGACGCGTTCTCCCGCTCTTCCCCGGGAGAGCAGCCCGAATTTCACGGAGAGAAATCTGCCATGACTTAAAGTGTATGAAATAAAATCTGAGCGCTTTTATTTGTTGCTTTACAAGATTCAGCGCTATATAAATTCCATATATTTTATTTTTTATTATTATATATAATATATTATATATATAAAATATAATATATATATATATTTTATATATATATATATATATAAAATATATAATATATATATATATATAAAAGGTAAAAGGGAAAGGAGATCCCATAACCTATAAGGTCGTAGGGGGAGCGAGGCTCAGAGACCTCCTTCTCACAACACACCAACTATATATATATTTATATTTTCTAATCTATCTATCTATCTACTATCTATCTATCTATATATATATTATATATTTAAAATTTTATATATATATATATATATATATATTTATATATATCAGACTCCTTTAATGTAAAGGTAGTTTCTGGTTATATGAATTGCAAAGTTATCATTTTTGCTGTTCATTATTTTTCTTTTCGAATTCTTGTTTATGCTTTTTTCATAATATTGTTTTTGCGATTGATTAGTTATGTGCATACCCCCCCCCTACCACACACCACACCACACACACACACACACACACACACACACACACCAACAAAACACACACACACCACACCACATGGTTTGTTTACCACATTGAAAAGATCTCTGTGTTCACAATGATATTTAACAAATGAGTAAAACATGAGAAATTCGTGGAATATTAGAAGTATCTATGGAAAAGTGGATGGGAAATTTAAAGTAAAAAAACTAAATGACGTACACATAAAAGACTGTTGATATTATACGATGTAATAATTTTACAAGAAACACATTTAGATAAAAAATCTGTAGAAGATTAACTCTCCCGGGATATATGTCATGCACACTGCAGACCAAAAAGAAATAGATCTGCCCAGGTCAGGGGGTATTTCTTTTCATTAGGAAATTATCGAAAAAGTAAAAAATTTTTTTACCAAAAAATAGTTCAGATATTGTGTGGATGAAAATTGATACGGAAAACCATTAGTCTCAAACAAAAATATTTTTTAGAGTCATATATTTCCCCCGAATTTCTTTTTTTGGAAAAGTTCATACACAGAAAAAAAGGGAAAATTTGAACAAGACATGAAAGTTTGTCGAAAGAGGAGATAAACTGTGCGGAGATCTAAATGCGCGTCGGGAAGCTGATGACTTTTAAAATAGATCCAAAACCCAAGTTACTAAATTTCCTGAAAAAAAAGAATATGACCTTGTTATCAAAGGTGCTCAAGGATGAATTGTAAAAAAATATGAAATTTTATTAATATTTGTAAGCCCAATCAATTATAATTTTAAAAGGGGCCAAACATTAGGAGATTTACGGGGTAATTTACATCTTTCAACCTCAAGGTTCTTTTTTGTGGTTTATTTCTTTTGTTAAAAATCTTTTGAAAGGGGTGAACAATAAAAGTTAGAGATTTAGGAAATACCTGTTTTTGCCCCCAAAAATTTAGATATAATAGCCAGTAAGACAAAACACGTTTGCAAGGTCTATAAAAATAGAAAGAGACACACAAGCAAGTATATTACTAAAGATTCCCCAAAAACAAACACGTTTGTAGGGGATCAAATTCCAAAGGAAAAATTTAAAAAGGCACTTCTAACCGCAAACAATCAACATAACAAATAAAACTGAACAAATACAGTATTAAAAAATAAAACAAAGTACAAAGCCCCTGATTCCTAAAAACGTCGAAAATAAATATTCCAGACAACGTCTGATATCTTTCCAAAGGGGGCACAAAAAGCTTGAGGCCAAAAGTAAAAACCGGTGAAAAATTTAAAACACATAAAAAAGGGTTTGATTGGGGAATGTAACAGTACAAAAAAAGAAAAAGTCCTACTAAATGCAATAAATAGAACCCCGTATAAACCTAACTTCGAGAAAAATTTTTTAGAAAGAAAACAATATAATACTTCAAAAAAAAAAAAAAAGAAAATCTTCAAAATTCACGGGTACAAGCTACAGACCCTTTGACGAAGATCCGGTATATTGGGGAAAACTTTACAAAATTAAAAAAAAGTGAAGATGAGGTTTAAAACATAATCAATTTAGTAGCAGTAAATGGACTAAAACACTTAAAGCATTATTGGTAAAAACCGAAAATAGACCCAGCCCAAAAAAAGCAAGACTAAGCATTTAATGATTTAAAAAGTATCTAATAACCCCTGCTAATAAGAAAAATTTCAACTGGGAAATTAAAAAAACAATCAAAAAGTTAAATAATAACAAATCCCCGGGAAAAGAGGGAATCACAAAGAAATGATCAAATCTTTTTTCATCTAATGAAAAGGAAAAAAGGGGGAATTTTTTCAATTTAGTATTAAAAAGGGGTATAATCCCTGTGACGGGAAATAGGAGTGAATGTCCCAATCTTAAAAGGTGCATTAAAACCCCAGAAAACACAGAGGAATAACGTGACAAACACTTTGGAAAACTTTTTTGTCAAATACTGAACCATGAATTTTCTGAATATTTTTGAAAATAACAATGATTGTTAGGAAAAAATGGGTTTTAGAAAAGCATCAAACAACGGACCATATCTTCCTACTTAACATTTTTAAAAGATAGTGACTGAAAGTAAAAACTAAAAGACTTATTGCTGCTTTGTAATTTTCAGAAAAACGTTTGATAATGTTGGCACGAGGTCTTCTTATAAAGTTAAACGAAAAAGGAATAACGGCAAAAATTTTTTTGTCGTTTAAAAAAATTATTCCAATCCAATATTTACAAAAAACGAGGCAAAAACACAGATAAAAACATGGTCAGAAAAGGGGTACATCAGGGAAATAATAATTTCATTTTTAATTATATGTCAATGAATAGTTCAAATACGTGAGAAAATTCGCCATATATAACCGCAAAAAACAAATTCCTTTTTTACTCTATCGATGCCTGGCAAATTTTATCAACAACCAAAATAGGCTTCAACTAAACTGAAAAAAGCAAGAATATGTTCTAATTGGGGGGTTTAAAGATAAACAAAACAAAAAAAAAGGAAAGCTTTACGAATCACCCCCAAAAAATTTCCCAAATTCTTTTAAATGTAAGAAATGTAATTGAAACGTAAAACTTTTAAAAAAAAATGGGGTCGTTTTTCCAAAAGGAAATTTTAAACAACACAAGAAAATTTAGTAAAAAAAAGCAAAAAAGCAATATACCCCTTTTAAAAAGGGAATTCTGACAAAAATTTTAAAAATACTAAAAATGCGTTTATCGACTCACTGATAACCCCCCGTTTTAACCTATGGGGCAGAATTTGGTTTCCTTTTTTTTTAATGGGGGTAAGAATTTTATTGATAAACTGTTCAAAGGGATGCTTTTCCAATCAGTTTTTGTATGAGAATTTTCATGAAAATTTTTTAAACAAATGATAAAATTCATAAAAAGATTAGTACTCCCACTTTGGTGAATTAGGGGGATTTCCACGACCCTTAAAATCATATGCCAGAAATATCCTTTTGGATTTATTTTACAGAATCAAAACCAGACCTTATATTAGAATAGTATAAACGATTATTTGTACAAAGAATACTACGAAAATGGTTTAAAAACAGTGAAAAAAAATTCTGTACACAATTTTGGGTTCAAACATGCTGGAAAACCAAAACTCTTAATGTTTTATCCTTTAGTTATGCGTTAAAGAAAACTTGAGGGCATTATAAAAATTTTTGGGTCTACCAAAAGAAAGAGTTTGCAAAACTAAAAATTTTATGATTTTTCTACCCAAAAATACAGATTTGGAAACCATACTTAGCAAACTATGAAAACAAAACTCATAAGAATACATATTTTAAATTTTCCCCAAGTGTCACAATTTTAAAGTAGAGAAAGGGAGACCAAAATAATCCCCGAAGGACAGAAAAAGAGAACTTAACAAAATGAAGATGAATTTCATTTACTTTTATGAAAGCATTTTTTTATGAAATCAAAATAAATTTTTATTTAAAAAAAAAAACGGAGAAAAAAACGCAAAAAAGGTATCATTAAATGACATAATCACAGTTGATATATACAAAATATCATCAATAGTGTAGAGTGTTTTTGAAAAAAAAAGAAAGAGAAGTAAATACAAAATGTTTTTTAGTGTACATCACTTTTTTGCCAAAATAGTAATTATAGTTTATGTTTTTGTTGTTCAAAAAAATCTACAGACTTAAATGGCAATAAAAATTTGAATTTAATCTGAAACTGAATCTGAATCAAAACACACACACACACCACACCAAAACCCCCACCCCCACACCAAACACACACACACACACCCACACCACCAACACTTTTCCCCCTCTGTTATCACTAGTTAGTGGGGGACTTAAACTGAAGAAATAACAGTAACATAAAAAGAGAGGAGAGAGAGAGAGAGAGAGAGAGGAGAGAGGAGAGAGAAGAGAGAGGGGAGGGGTGTTGTTGCTTTTGGGGCTTTTAAAATTTTAAATATAATAAATAATTATATATAATTTAATTATATATATAATTTTATTTATTTTATATATTATTCCTTTTTCTTTTTCACCCCCCCCCCCCACCAAAAAAAAAAAAGAGGCCCGTGACGCATTTGCTTTTTGCGTCAAGGGTAGCTCTCGTCTCTCCTCTCTCTCTCTCTCCTCTCTCTCCTCCCCCTTCTCTCTCCCCTCTTAAGCAAGCAGAGGAGGATGAAGTACATTTTGTGTCTGGCTGTCCAGTATTAGAAGATGTTAGGCAGAACTACATCCCTGTTAAATATAGTAGACAGCCTAATTTATTTAGACTCTGTTTACTCCTGGCATCAAGTCATCCTGAGGTTGTGGCAGCCTCACTTTATATTTTTGTAAAGCTTTCAGAATAAGAGGGATATTGTTATCCTAAGTCTGATTTTTGTAGCTGACTTTTTTTTTATACAGTAACATTTTGTCGTTACTATTGCTTTCACTCACTCACTCACTCACCCCTTGGTCGGGACGACCGTTGGGGTACCCGCACGGACGCTGCAAGTGGACCGCCAAATGGTTCTGTCCTGGGCTGTTTTCAGGAGGTTTGGTACAGTGAGGCCGGTCCACTCCTTGATGTTGGATATCCAGCTTTTGCGTGGTCGTCCCTGCCTCCTTGCTCCTTCCACCATTCCCTGCAGGACTGTCTTTGACAGGCTGTTATGCCTTGTTGTGTGGCCAAACCACTTCAGTTTTCCTCCGTTTTGACTGTATCTAGCAAGGGTTTTCTTGTTTGCCAGCCAGTGCCTCGATCTGCTGCCAACGTAGTCATTGGTTTTGGGGTCTCTGTAGGTGATGTTCAGGATCCGCCTGAGGCACTTCATCCAAAGGCTTGAATGCGACGTTCTAAATCGGCAGTAAGTGTCCATGCTTCACAGCTGTACAAGGCAATGGATGTGACGAGTGCCTTGTAGAGTCTGACCTTAGTGGGGGTTCTGATGTTGTGTTTCTCCACACTTTCGCCAGCTTAGCCCATGGAGGAGAGTGCCACAGCAAGTCTGATCTTCACCTCTTGTGTGCTCGTGCCTTCTTTGGTGATGACTGCTCCAAGGTACTTGAAAGTTTCCACCTCCCTAGTGTCTCGCCACTCATCTTGATGATGGTGGGAGTGGTCGGTGTGGTACTGTTCACTAGGATCTTGCTCTTTTTCCGTCTGATCTCCATCCCGGGGGCATTGGCTAATGTTTCCGTCTGGTGGTGAGATCCTGGAGTTTTCTTCACTGCGGCCCATGAGATCGATATCGTCTGCGAATCGAAGA
>CM054162.1:42751094-42759033 GCA_028751875.1 Rapana venosa
GTAACCCACCAAATGCTGATATGAATTACGTGGTTTTTAACGTGCATATTTGATCTTCTGCATGGGTATGTACACAAAGGGGATTAAGGCACTGGCAGTTCTGCACTTGAAGTTGACCTGGGAGATCGTAAAATTCTCTACCCTTAATTCACCAGATTCCACCAAGATTCAAACCCATGGGATTGAAGTCAAACTGTCTTAACCACTCGACTATAGCGTTCGACAGTCCGATATGGGTGGACATGCTATAGTTTGGGGGTAGATAGTTTGTTCTTTGTTTCTGTGTTTATTTTATCTATTTTTGTTATGTTTCTGTTATATTTCTTTTCTCTTTCTTTTCAACGTAACTATTTTTGAGATCTCAGGTACTGGTTTTATCTTATTTTATGTGTCAATGGGGACGGGACAGCTCAGTGGTCAGAGCACTCGCTTTCCCCAAGTCAAGGTTAAGCAGCATCGAGCGTGGTTACCAGTTGGATGGGTGACCGTTTGCGCACCTTGGCTTTAGTACAGTTTCCCCAGTTCACCCAGCTGTAAATGGGTACCTGCCCTCTTTTGGGTCAGGGAAGGTGAAGCAGCGAGGGAGAGGAGATGGGCGCCCGCCCTCAATATGCTGGCCCCTAGAGAAGTTGAGGTATCTGATTCCTCGCTCCCCTACGACCTTATAGGTTATGGGACACCTTTACCTTTATTTTAGACAAAGTGCCGCGTGTAACCAGAGCCAGCTGCCAGACAGAGCACGAACTAAAGAAATATTGACAAAGCGCCTCTGGAAAATGTCACAGACTTTAGACATCTCGTCCCAGTCAAAGCAAATGACGGATCATGACCATGCCAATCCAATCGTATAATAATAATAATAATAATGTATGGAATTTATATAGCGCTGAATCTTGTAAAGCAACAAATCAAAGCGCTCAGATGACTTTTTTTTTGTTGCCTGTGTATGCGGTTTTTTAAATTTTGTCATCTGTTCAATCTTGTTGTTTATCGCCCCGCCGACCACAGAGGACGTAATAACAAGAATAGTCATGGCTAAAAGTGGAATGATAATAATAATAATGATGATGATAATAATAATGATGATGATGATAATAATAATAATAATAATAATAATAATAATAATAATAATAATAATAATAATAAATGTAACTTATATAGCGCTATATCTTGCAAGGACAAATCAAAGCGCATGCATTGAACCTATTCTTACACAGTCATGCAATCAATGATAAATAATCAATAGTTTAAACAAACAGATATTTACAAACATGGTGCGATGCAGACAAAATCTATGAAATAAAATTTCAATAGTCAAATGATCCAACTGAACAACATCTGCAAAGATGGCAGAATTTCTTGCCAGCTGAAAATGAAAATGATGAAAGGCTTTGTATGGCCCGTCATGCTGTAATTATATTAAATGACACAAAGAAAAAGATAATGAAAAACAGATTCGAAGCAGCTGAGGATGGTGTGGGGTGTGTGTGTGTGTTGTGTGTGTGGTGTGTGTGCGTGTGCGTGCGTCTGCGTGTGTGTGTTTTTGTGTGTGTGGTGTGTGTGTGTGTGGTGGTGTGTGTGTGTGTTGGTGTGTGTGGTTTTGTTTTGTTTTGCTATTTTAGAAAGTTGCTCGAGTCAGATGAACAGATAAAAGAACAAATTTAAAGCATACCATGCGAACTGGGAAAAACACACACACACAAATTCTTACTTTACTAAATCAAAGAAACTAAGGTATGTAGGCGTCTCTCTCTCTCTCTCTCTCTCTCACTCTCTCCTCTCATCTCTCTCTCTCCTCTTCTCTCTCTCTCTCTCTCTCTCTCGCTCATCTCTCTCTCATCTCTCTCTCTCTCGCTTTCTCTGGTCTTTTTTCATCCTCTTCCTCTATCTCTAAAGCACTTCTCTCTCTCATCTTCCTCATAAAATCTTCACTCTCTCTCTCTCTCTCTCTGTCATCTCTCTCTCTTCTCTGTCATCTCTCTCTCTCTCTTCATCTCTCTCTCCTCTGTCTGTCTGTCTCTCTGTCTTTCTGTTCTGTCTCTCTCTCTGTTCTCATCTCTCTCTTCTCTCTCTCTCAACTCTCTCTGTCTGTCTGTGTGTCTGTCTGCTCTCTCTCTCTCTCCATCTCTGTCTGTCTGTCTGTCTGTAATCTCTCTCTCTCTGTCTGCCTGTCTTCTCTCTGTCTGTCTCTGTCTCTCCTCTCTGCTGTTTCTCTCTTCCTTCCATCTCTCTCGTGCCTGTCTGTCTCTCTATGTGTCTCTGTCTCTCTGTCTCCCTCCCCACCCTCTCTCTCTGTTTGTCTGTTCTGTCTGTCTCTCTTCTCTCTCCATCTCTCTCTCTGTCTGCCTTCTTCTCTCTCTCGTGTCTCTGTCTCTGTATCTCTCTCTCCCTCCTTTCTCTCTCTCCTCCTCTCTCTCTGCCTCCCTCCTCTCTCTCTGTCTCTCTCTCTCCTCCTCTCTCTCTCCTCTCTCTCTCTCTGGCTACTCACTCTCTTTTTGTATATCTCTCTGGATGCTTGTTACATAAATAGAAACAAAACGGACATAAAGAAAACAGCGACCCCTATAAAAAGGATAGGTTAAAAACCAAACTTAAAAACAATACACAGACAAAAAGAATGAAAAATAAAAATAAAGTAAAAACGCTACACAAATAGAAAAAAGACATGGCCTACATATTATAACTGCTTAAAACAGTAACAGGAAAAGATGACATTTAAAAAAGACCAAAAAAAAATCCCACCAAAAACAACTAAAGACAGAAGTAAAACAACATTAAAGGAAAAATATCTTTTGGAAAGAAAGGAAGGACGGAGAAAGAAAGAAAGAAAGAAGGAAAGAAGGAAGAAGGAAGATAGAAAGAAAGAAGAAAGAAATAGATAAAAGAAAGAAAGAAAGAGCGAAAGAAAGAGAGAAATGAAGAAAGGAATGAAGGAAGGAATGAAGAAGGAAGGATAGAAAGGAAGAAAGAAAGAACGAAAAAAAAGAAAGAAAAAAGAAAAAATGAAAAAAGAAAGAAAAGGAAAGAAGAAAGAAAGAAAGAAAGAAAAAACGAAAGAAATGAAGAAAGAAAAAAAGAAAGAAAAAGAAAGAAATGAAGAAAGAAAGAAAGAACGAAAAAATGGAAAAAAGAAAAAGAAAGAAAGAAAAATATGAATACTGAAAGAAAGAAAAGGAAAATAAAAAACGCAGCAAAAGAAAGAAATAGAGCAAGAAAAAAGAAAGAAAGAAAGAAAGAAAAAGAAAGAGAGAAAAAATACTGGTGTCTATTTTGTTCACGTTGTTCGTCACGTTTTCTAAGGTAGCTTTTACGTAAAAGTGTGAGCGTGTCAGCTCTCATATTTCTGTCTGTCTGTCTGTCTGTCTGTTGTCTGTCTGTCTGTCTACCTGTCTTTCTATTTGTCTGTCTATCTGTCTATTTGTCTGGCTGCTACCTGTCTGTCTGTCTGGCTTGCTGCTGTGTAGTATTGCAGAGGAGGCAGTGATGAGGTGTGTGTGTGTGTGTGTGTGTGTGTGTGTGTGTGTGTGTGGTGTGTGTGGTGTGTATGGGGTGTGGTTGTATGTGTGTGTGTTGTTTGTGTGTGAGAGAGAGAGAGAGGGATAAGAGAAAAGAGAGAGAGAGGGTTTTTCTCTCTCTCTCTCTCTCTCTCTCTCTCTCTCTCTCTCTCTCCCTCTCTTTTCTCTCTCTCTCTTCTCTCCCTCTCTCTCTTCTCTCCTCTCTCTCTCTCTCCCTGTTGTGCGTGCATTACCGCGTGTGAGTATGGTCTTTTGTATATGACATACTCGCTTTTATAGGTACACGTATATATTGCATATTTGCATGCGTATTAATAAATGCGTTTCTTTTATACATTTCTGTTTGGTTGTGAAAGCGTGGTTGTGTTATGTCTATCAATATATGACTGCATACCTCAACATATTACAGAGTTAATATTATATCGGATACAGGCCACGATGCTAACTGACATAATTATATGTAGACAGGGGAAGAAAAGCTGAGAGAGAAGAAAATGCAAAAGACAACAACAACAACAAGAACAACAACACCAAACTATGCACGAGATTGGATACAAAAAGAATAAGGAACGATAAAGGTTATGGGAGAGATAAAAAAATATTAATGGTTATAATAATAGATGAAATAGATAATAGATAGATAGATAAAGATAGATAATTTAAAATTTTAATAATATAAAAATAAAATATATATATATAAAATATATATATATTAAATATATATATATATATTTATATACAGAGAGAGAGAGAGAGAGAGAGAGAGAGAGAAGAGAGAGAGAAAAGAGGATAGAGAGAGAGAGAGAGAGAAGAGAGAGAAGAGAAGATCAGAAAAATTTTTTTTCTAAAGTGTGATAAACACATATTTGGGGAAAACCACAAAAGCTATGTTTATAAGAAAAAAACGTATAAAAAAACAAGGCCTTATTTAAAAATAAAATTAACTTTTATGATTTTGTGAACGAAACTTTATTTCGTTTTTTCCCTGAGTTGTGGAAAGGGAAATTTCAAAAAAAGGGTATATTTTGTTATTAGTTCTCACACTTTGGTCATTCGGGCATTTTTTTTTTCTTTTCCCTTTTTTTGCGTTAATTATTCAAAGTATGTTTTTTTTTCGCTTGCCTTTTATCCTCTATCTCCTTTTTCTCTGTCTTTCTAGCTACTACTGATTTTCTGTCTGTCTGCGTCTACTGTCTATGAAACATCTGTCATTTATTATCTTTCTGTGCCTGTCTATTAATAAAACAATCCATCCATCCATCCCTCTATCTCTTCTCTCTATCTATCTTTATCTATCTATCTATCTATCTCTCTAACTATTATCTATTTCATCTATGCTATCTTCTAATCCCTCCCCTCCATCCACCATATATTATTTCTAACTCTTTTTTTCTTTTTTCTTCTCTCTTTTTTCTTTTTTTTCATTGACCATATCATTCTTACTCCCATCTTTGTTCATTCTTTGTTTTTTTTTGTTTTTACTTTCTTTTTTTTCTTTCTCCTTCTCTTTCTTCTCCTTTTCCTCCCCTCCTTCTTCCCCTTTTTCTTTTGCTCCTCCTTTTCCCTTCTTCTTCTCCTCCTTTCTTCTTCTCCCTTTTCTCCCCTTCTCCTCCTCCTCCCCCCTCTTCCTCCTCCCTCCTCCTCCCCCTCCCCCCCTTTTCCCTTCTTCTGCTCCCCCTCCCCCTCCTCCCCCTCCTCCTCCTTCTTCTTCTTTTTCTTCTTCCTCTTCTGCTGCTGCTGCTGCCCTCCTCCTCCTCCTCCTCCTCCCCCTCCTCCTCCTCCCCTTTTCCTTTTTCCTTTTTCCTTTTTCCTTTTTCCCCCCTTCTTCTCCCCCCTTCCCCCTTTTTCCCCCTTCTTCCCCCCTCCCTTTTTTTCTTCTTCTTCTTTTTTCTTCTTCTTCTTCTTCTTTTCTTCTTCTTCTTCTTCTTTTTCTTCTTCTTCCTTCCTTCTCTTCTTTCCTTTTTTCCCCAATGTCTTCCTTCCTTTCCCCTCTTTCTTACAAACCACGTCCCTCCCCCTCCCCCACAAAACCCCCCCCCAAAAAACTCCAAAACTCTCCCCCCCCCCCAACCCCCCCCCCCCCCCCAACCCCCCACACACCACACACACACACACACAACACACACACACACACACACACACCACACACACACACACCACCGTACCCAAAGGAAACTGAGGGAATATGTTGTGTCTGACCTTTCAGAATCCGATAGGGGCCCAAAACTGATTAGGAATCACTGTCTGTGTTTTTTTTGGAGACGTCCCCCCCCCCCCCCCCCTCCCCCCAAACCACCTCACTTCATTTTTTTTTTTTGTTTACTCACCTCACTTGCTGCCCCCACCCCTTCCTTTACTGTCTGTTTGTTTGTATGTCTGTCTGTCCTTTCTGTCTTCAGTCGTCTGTCTCTGTCTGTTTGTTGTCTGTCCTCTCTCGCCTCTTCTCCAGAATGGGCAAAAAAAAACGAACTCTTGGGTTTAATTCCACCCAACACACCCCCCCACCCCCCCACACACTCTCTCTCTCTTTTTTTATTTTATATATATATATAAATATAAAAATATATATTTTTAAAATAATAAATAAAAAATATATATTTTTGTATATATATATATATTTTCTATCCCTAAGGGGGGGGGGACGGATTCAAAAAGCAAGAGTGCTTACTAATCCCGAAATAAAAGAATTTTTATTGTCCTGTTCTGTACTTTTCTCTCTACTGTCTGTTGTCTTTGTCTCTCTATCTGTCTGTCTGTCTGTCTGTCTGTCTGTCTTTCTCTCTCCTCTCTCTCTTCTCTCTCTCCTTCTCTCTTTTCTCCTCCCTCTCTCTCCTCCTTCACAAAAATCTTTCAGAGAAGAAAAAAAATTTTTCTCTCCTTATATTCTAATGTTGCACAAGGACCGTTTTATTGCAAGATCTAAAGGGTTTTTTATGTTGTTTTTGTTTTTGTTGTTTTGATGACGTGATGATTATATGTTCTGTGTAAAAACACGCACCATAACATAATTATCTTGCTTGCAGAAGCAAAGAAAAAAAATCAAAACAAACAAGCAATAACAACAACAACAACAACAAAAATCGATCAATATTTAGTGGAAGATGGCATGGATACCGCAGAGATACCCAGCATGCACGATGTAAATTAGAGAGGAATGGGCTCCGCCAGATGAAACTCGCTTAAGGCTCACTGTCGGGATTTGTCTGTGCAATGCCCCAGTACGTATTATTTATTTATTTATTTTATATTTATTTTGTGTGCATTTATTTATTCTTTCCTGTATTTATTTTCCTATTTATTTTCTTATTCTTTTTATTTCGAAGATAGATAATGCAATAAGCACTCATGTGCTTTTTTAAACAAAATCCAGTCTCCGTGTGTATGCAGTTTTGTAAATTTTGTCATCCGTTCCCACCGGCACACAATGGCCTAATCTTCCCAAAAAGTGGAACAGGTTTTAACGTGTGCGCAAGCTGTTTTGAGTGCGTTCGCACACGGGACCTCGGTTTTAGAGTCTCATCCAAAGAGACTGTCTGTGTCTTGCTGTTGAGGTGCAAGAAGTCAAAAGTCAAAAGTCAGAAGTCAAAGGTCAGTAGGTCATTGTCTATCACCTTCAAACGCTCTGTAACGGAAACACGCCACAAGACGCAGACCCACGTCGTCCATAGGCAGTCTTTTAAAACGTCTGCTCCTTCTTTACCAAAAAAGCTCAGACAGTAACTTAGTGTTGTCTGTCACATGAGCAAAAAAAAAAATGCGTTGCATCGCCGATAAGCGCCTGACAAGTCAGGCCCAGCGCATCCGACTTCGGCATGGGAGAGAATGGTTATCTTTTAAGTCTTTCTGGAGAGAAAAAAAAGGCTGAAGAATGGACCAAGAAGGCAGAAAACAGACAAGGAGGCGACAGGAAGAAAAGAAACAAGGCAGAAAGAAAGAGCGGGATAGAAAAGAGGGGATTTCTAGCACAGAATTTCCAGAAGGTCGGGGGTGCTATTTTATTTTATTTTATTTTATTTATTTATTCTTTTATATCGAGGATAATGGGATAAGCACTCATGTGCTTTTTTACATCCAGTCCTCTTTGTACTGACAAGCCCCCCGCCTCCCCCCCCCCCCCCCATCCCCATGCAATATTTTACTTATGTTTAGATGCAGAAATTGTTACACCATCACCTGCGTTTTTCTTTTACCAGATCTAAAATAATAACAATTTTTTAAAAAAATACACGTATTTTTTAAATTTACCATTGATTTTTTAAAAAAAATCCCTCTATGTGACGTAGAAAACGCGTGTGACGTAGTTACCTTTTGCGTCAGTATAGCCACTGACACCCCCCTCCCCTAGGGGACGTTAAAGACTACGAAAGGAAACAGGGGAATTTGGGAACACTAACAGACATTCTAAATTCGTCCTTGTCCCCCCA
>CM054162.1:42759533-42762033 GCA_028751875.1 Rapana venosa
GCGTTAGTTTTGTTGATTTCCACTAGGACAATGTTACAATTTCTGGTTTTCTTTTTTTGTTGTTTTTGGTTGTTGTTGTTTAAACTGTTTTTGTTTTCTTTGTGCGTACTCGTTTGTTGTTAGATTCATTTCTTTTCTATTTCTTTTGTGCGTTACTCATTTGTTTTCTCGTGTGTTGTTTCGTGTCTTTTCTAGTTCTTTTGTGCGTTACTCATTTGTTTTTCGTGTTTTTTGGTTTCATTAACATTTTCTTTTCTATTTCTTTTGTGGTTTCTATTTTTGTTATTGGTTGCTCTCTATTCTATTTCATTTTGGTGCGTTACTCATTTTTTTCTCTTTTGTTTGTTATTTATTTTCTGTTCTTCCTCCTTTTATTCGTTTGTCCCCCTACTTTCTTTCCGTTTCTTTCTTTTCATGCTTGTGTGTTTGGGGAAATATTTTTCGTGCATATTTTTTACCTCCTTATGTGTACGAGTGGTCTGTGTGGGGTGTTGTGTGTGTGTGTGTGTGTGTGTGTTTTTTGTGTGTGTGGTGTGTGTTGTGTGTGGGTGTTTCTTGTTTTTCATGTTCGTCTTGTTATTGTTTTGATTTGATTTTTTTATTTTGTTTTTTGTTGTGTATGTGTTTTGTGTTGTGTGTGAGTATTGGTGTGTGTGCTTTGTTGTTTCCGTGCTAAACTGAAAAGGGTAGAGAGTCTGTGTGTGTGTGTTGTGCGCGCACGCGCGCGGCTTTGTCTGCGTGTGTCTCTCTGTGTGTTTTGTTGCGTTTTTAAAGTACAAACAAATAATAAAGAGAAAGAAAGAATTCTCCTCTTTCCCCGTGTCATGTTACCTAGGGTACATTTTGACATACGGCTGTGAAAGAGTTAACTTGCACGTTTTATCACATTTTATTTTATTTTTCACTGCTTCTGTATGCTCTGTTTCTGCCCTCTGTTTCTGCTTCTGTCTCTTTCCCTCTCACTTCTCTTTGTCTCTATTTCTTGTTTCTGTCTTACCTTCTCTTTCGTCTCTGTTTGTTCCCGTCTCTTTTTCTTTCTGTTTTCTTGTTTTGTTGTTTTCTCTTTTTCGTCTGTTTTCTTTTTGTTTTCTTTTCTGTTTTCTCTTTTCCGCCCCTTTTTTCTCTGTTTCTGTCTGTTTCCCCCTTTTTTCCGTCTGTTTTTCTTTTTCCGTCTGTTTTCTCTGTTTCTGTCTGTTTTTCTCTGTTTCTGTCTTTTTTCTGTTTCTGTCTCTGTTTCTGTCTCTGTTGCTGTCTCTGTTTCTGTCTCTCGGGTTTTCTCTGTTCTGTCTCTCATTCTCTTCATCTCTGTTTCTGTTTTCAGTCTCTGTTTCTGTCTCTCAATCTTGTTTCTGTCTCTCAGTCTCTGTTTCTGTCTCTGTTTCGTCTCTCTGTCACTGTTTCTGTCTCTCGGTCTCTGTTTCTGTCTCTCGGTCTCTGTTTCTGTCTCTTTTTTCTGTCTCTCTGTCACTGTTTTCTGTCTCTCGGTCTCTGTTTCTGTCTCTCTCGGTCTCTGTTTCTGTCTCTCGGTCTCTGTTTCTGTCTCTCGGTCTCTGTTTCTGTCTCTGTTTCTGTCTCTCTGTCACTGTTTCTGTCTTTTCGGTCTCTGTTCTGTCTTTTCGGTCTCTGTTTCTGCCCTCTCGGTCTTGTTTCTGTCTCTCAGTTATCTTTGTCTCTGTTTCTGTCTCTCTGTCTCATTTTTGTCTTGTCCTCAGTTCGCTCTGTCTCTGTTTCTGTCTCGTCAGATATAGTGTGGAGAATGGGTGGCATGCGGGTACGCGCGCGCGGCGCGTGTTGTGCACGTGCGTGCGTGGGTGCGTGCGTGCGTGCTTGTGTGTGTAAAAATGTGTGTGTGTGTGTGCCTACGCGTGTACATGAGTGTGTGCGTACATGTGTACATTTGCAAACTTGTACTGTGTGTGTGCGTGCGCGCGCGCGTGTGTTTTTGCATGCATGCGCATGCGTGTGTGTGTAATTCACACACGTGCGCATACATGTGTGAATACATTCATGCTTTTACACTTAGAACATTCTAGTGTGTGCGTGCATGCGTGCGTGTGTCGTTTTTGTCCATGGGGTGTGTGCGTCTGTCTGACGCCTGTCTGTCTATCTGTCTGCTGTGTGTCTGTGTACACGTTTGCACGTGCGTCTAGCCAGCGTGCCCTGGGTGTGTTTTGTCACGTGAACCGAACTCACGGTTGATGGAAGCATGCACTTTTCGTGGATCAGCTGTGTGTTGTTCACGTGTTGAGATATCTCTTTCCGTTCGAAGCCATTCTGTTTAAGGGGGCCAACTTGCACACAGTGCCTATCAGCTCATGACTGCCTACTGTCCTTTGGATGAGACTATAAACCGAGGCCCGTGTTCGAACGCATGCAGAACATCTTGTGCACACGTTAAATCGTGTTCCGCTTTTCGGAAGGGTAGGCCATTGTGTGCCGGTGGAAAGAGATGACAAAATTTGCAAAACCGCAGACACACGGGGATGGATGTGAAAAAGCA
>CM054162.1:42772033-42774533 GCA_028751875.1 Rapana venosa
CTGGTAGGAAAATCCAACACAGTGAGTGAGTGAGTGAGTGTGTGTATGTAAGTATGTGTATGTGTGTGATCTTCAGTTTAACGTCTATTCACATTTAGTGATTTTAGACAAAAATGGGTGGCGCTGCTCTTATGGCGATGCACTCTCCCCGGGGAGAGCGCCCAAATTTCAGCATAGAAACCTGCCCTGTGTGTGTGTGTGTGTGTGTGTGTGTGTGTGTGTGTGTGTGTGTGTGCGTGTGTGTGTGTGTGTGTGTGAGTGAGTGAGTGAGTGTGTGTATGTAAGTATGTGTATGTGTGTGATCTTCAGTTTAACGTCTATTCACATTTAGTGATTTTAGACAAAAATGGGTGGCGCTGCTCTTATGGCGATGCGCTCTCCCCGGGGAGAGCAGCCCAAATTTCATGCATAGAAACCTGCCGTGACTTGAATCAGTATAAATAAAAATAAGAAATAATAAAATAAGATGGTTCATTTCTCAAATGGATCTTTTTCATCTTCTTCGTGGAAAGCTCAGACATATTGCTGTTTGTCATATGGGCGAAAATGTGTTGCGCTGCCGTTTAGCGCCTGACAAGTTAGGCCCAGCGCATCCGACTTTGGTGTGGGAACAATATATTTTGTCTTTCTGGGAAAAAAAGGCATGAGAATGGACCAAGAAGGCAGAAAACAGACAAGAAGGGTGTCCTTCGGATGAGACTATAAGCCGAGGCCCGTGCGCGAGCACAGCATAACATTTTACCCACACGTTAAAAACTGTTCCGCTTTTCGGAGGAGTAGGCCATTGTCTGCCGGTAGAAACGGATCACAACATTTACAAAACCGCATGCGCACAGAGACTTGATGTAAAAAAAATGCACGTGAGGGCTTATTCCATTATCCTCGAAATGAAAGAACACACACACACACACACACACACAGAATTACCTAAACTCCAACGAAAACTACATCAAAATCTCCGACTGTATGGAACAGTGGTGTTAGATGAAAGTTTGATGACGTACTAAAAGATATTATCCGGATTGACGTAATATATCACGTAATTCCTCTTTTGTAATCTGTGCATTTTGCAGTAAGCCTAATAGCGAAGCAGAAAGCCTTAAGTAGATTATATAACAGCTGTATGGAGTCACTGAATCGATTTTTAGTCAGATAAATCAGCTTCTATTTCTCTTTTTTTTTTTCGTTCCTCGGCTAGAGCTCCGAGGTTCACCAATGGTGAGATTTTGCGTATGCGACCGTTTTTGCCCACCATGAAGGTAGCCGCATTCTGACTTCGGGGATGTTATGCTGGGTAGCTTCGTGTTTCGTAACCCACTGAATGCTGATATGAATTACGTGGTTTTTAACGTGCATATTTCATCTTCTGCATGTGTATGAACACGAAGGGAATTAAGGCACTGGCAAGTCTGCACTTGAAGTTGACCTGGGAGATCGTAAAATTCTCTACCCTTAATTCACCAGATTCCACCAAGATTCAAACCCATGGGATTGAAGTCAAACGGTCTTAACCACTCGGCAATAGCGTTCGTCAGTCCGATATGGGTCGACATGCTATAGCTTGGGGTAGATAGTTTGTTGTTTGTTTCTGTGTTTGTTTTATCTATTTTTGTTATGTTTCTGTTATATTTTTTTCTCTTTCTTTTCAGCGTAACTATTTTTGAGATATCAGGTACTGGTTTTATCCCATGTATGTGTCAATGGGGACGGGATAGCTCAGTGGTCGGAGGAAATGAAGAAAGAAGGAAATGAAGAAAGAAAGAAAGAGATGAAGAAAGAAAGAAGGAAAGAAAGAAATGAAAAAAGAAAAAAAGAACGAAAAAAATGAAAAAAAGACATGAAGAAAGAAAGAAAGAACAAAAAAAGCAGCGAAAGAAAGAAAGGATGGTAGATAAAAAGACAGAAAGAAAGAAAGAAAAGTATGAATACAGAAAGAAAGGAAAGGAAAATAAAGAATGCATTAAAAGAAAGAAATGGAGCAAGAAAAAGAAAGAAAGAAAGAAAGAAAAATAAAGGGAAAGAAAGAAAGAAAGAAAAAGAAAGAGAGAAAACAATACTGGTGTCTATTTTGTTCACGTTGTTCGTCACGTTTTCTAAGGTAGCTTTTACGTAAAAGTGTGAGCGTGTCAGCTCTCATATTTCTGTCTGTCTGTCTGTCTGTCGTCTGTCTGTCTGTCTACCTGTCTGTCTGTCTATTTGTCTGTCTGTCTGTCTATTTGTCTGGCTGTCTACCTGTTTGTCTGTCTGGCTGGCTGGCTGGCTGGCTGTGTGTATTGCAGAGGAGGCAGTGATGTGGTGTGTGTGTGTGGGGGGGGGGTGGTTGTGCGTGTGTGTTTGTGTGTGAGAGGGAGAGAGGAGAGAGAGAGAGAGAGAGAGAGAGAGAGAGAGAGAGAGAGAGAGATTGTTTCTCTCTCTCTCTCTCTCTCTCTCTCTCTCTCTCTCTCTCCTCTCTCTCTCTCTCTCTCTCTCTCTCTCTCTCTCTCTCTCTCTTCCTGTGTGT
>CM054162.1:42779533-42793092 GCA_028751875.1 Rapana venosa
GAGAGAGAGAGAGAGAGAGAGAGAGAGAACTCTGAACTCTGAACTAGTTTAATTGCACATCGGCCTTGGGCCACAATACAATGCAAAGTAGATTAGGGAAGGCATCACGATATAACGCAGTACATAACACACAGTAATCAACATCAATATTTTATTCATAGCGTTTTCAAGATACTAACAATTTTCAATACAGAGTAAATTCAGTTTTGCTGATTTTCGCTTTTCTTGTTTAATCAGACACCCGATTATGCAAATATACCAAAAAAGGAGAACATTGTTCCATACTTTAGGTTACTTCTATTACAGTGAAGAGGGTATTTTTCATCCTTGGATATTATTCTTTAATCTCACACTTCAGTAATTATGCCTTCCTTCTGTTCAAATACTACAACACAACATTTGCAAATATTTCTCTTTCTCGTCATCATTTGCTTTGTTCTTGAATACAACACTATTAACATTCTATAATACACAGTATTCCCTGCATTTTGCTGCATACCAATGTACCAAGCTTTTATACAAATAACGAAAAGGGGGGGGAAAAGTTGATACCCCATTCATTAGGTAGTCACACTCACACAGAAGTGCAGATCATGATAAGCTCAATGCTTAAAATAATATTTTCTTCCGCCTGTTGATTGCATGGAACACATACTTTGATAAATTATGTCTGTGGATAGGGTTAGTGGCTTTTAGCAAAATGTGAAGAGGAAGTCCATTCGATTCCTTTAGAAATTTAAGCCTCAAATCATCATACATAGGACAGGCAAACAAAAAGTGCGTTCATTTTCAATATGATTTTTACAAAATGGACAAGCTTTATCATGGTTAGATTCTTTGTAGCGATGTACATTGTTATTTAGGGGAAGAACGTTGAACCGAACATGCGAAATGGCGACACGAAAGCAATATACATCAATATCTAGAATGTATCGTTCTTTTTCAAAAATGGTCTTGAATGACGTGTAAGGTTGATATCTGTCACGTTCTCTGAGAGTACCTGTCCATTCCTGAATAAACATATCCACAAGCCTCTGTTTAAAAATATGCAGAAATGTTTTCACATTCCCAACACCTTGTTGTAACCAGACAATATTAAAACCAGTAATACATAATATCTCTCTTATTTTTGACACCCAACACTGCTTCCCAATTCTGTCTAATTGTAGTAACATTTGATAGGCCTTATATGGTAACCGTTCTGTGTTCATTTCTAATAATCGAAACCAGTATCTTAGGCAGGTAACATATGAATTCACATAAAGTGGGTACCTACCAAATCCCCATATACCATTTTATTTGGTGTCTTGGTTGGCACTCCTAGAAATCTTTTACATGCACACATGTGCACTTTTTCTATGTGTTCTAACCTGTTTATTCCCCATATTTCTGCAGCATAGAGCAAAATTGGTTGTATTTTTGTATCGAAGATTTTAAAGTAAAGTTTTCGCTGTCATTTTTTATATTTTTGAAATACTCTATTAAGCTGAACTATTGCCTTTTTGCCTTTTGTTGTTAAATGCAGTGTACCATTTTTAGCACTGATCATCGTTGTAAATTTAAATCCTAAATAACAATAGCTATTAACCACTTCCAGTCTATGACTATCGTAGAACCACCTCTCATGTTTTCCCAAAATCCCCCTTTCTAAATACCATGACCTTTGTTTTATCAATGTTTACAGTTAATTTTAAATTATCACAACATGTCCGTAAAATATTTAACTGATTCTGGAGACCACTTGGTGTTGTTGATATTAATGCCACATCATCTGCAAATAATAAGATAAATAATTCCATACTATCTGGGAATAATTGTACCCCATGTTTACCGGTCACATTCATTAGATCAGCTAACTGGTTTATAAATAATGAAAATAGTGTTGGGCTGAGAACACAGCCTTGCCGTACTCCGATAGGGCAGTCAAATATTTCAGTTAATTCGAAATTTGCACGTACACATGACTTTAATGACTTGTACATAGCTTTAAGTGTAGCAAAGAATTTGCCGTTTACTCCTTGATTTTGAATACATTGCAATAGTTTATCATGTTGAACAGAATCAAAGGCCTTTCTAAAATCAACAAAAGCAACATAGAGTTTTCTACCTTTTTTACTCATGTGGTTTTGGATAACAGCATATAAAGTAAATATCTGGTCAACTGTAGAATATTTTCTTCGAAATCCTGCTTGGCATTCTGATATTAAGTTTTGACTTTCTAACCAGGAGTATAATCGCTTATTCAAAATTGAGGTATAACATTTAGATATTATGCTTAGGAGAGAAATTCCTCTGTAGTTATCTACATCATTTGAATTTCCTTTTTTGTGTAATGGTATGATTATGGCCTTTGACCATACCTGTGGATAAACTCCTTGATCAAAGACAACATTAAATAATTTTGTTAGAAATATAATAACATAAGTACCACCACATTTTAACATTTCAGCTAAGATATCATCTATTCCACTGGCTTTTCTATCTTTCAGTTTGTTTACTGCCTGAATAACTTCCGCTTCTGATATTTCTATATTTAAAACATGATCTGTTTCCTCTAAGAGTTCCCTATCACTGTTTAAGTCCCTTTCTAACTCTTCAGTATCCCCCTGAAAAACAGTTTTAAAATGTTTAAACCATTCATCTGTGGTGATACTGTTTACTTACCTTTTCTTTATTTACACAGCCCATTTTTCTGAGCTCATTCCAAAAATTTGACCCATTGCTAATTTCTTGTGCCAGTGCTTCAGTTTTCTGTTTTCTAAAAGTATGTTTCTTGGTTTTCAAAGATACTTATACTGTTTTCTCTCTGTAACATACATTAGCCTATCAGCTTCTTTTCGAGTTGCTCTAAAACATCTGAGCTTCTTTCTACATTCCTTTTTAGCTTTATTACATTCATTGTCAAACCATTCTGACCTTTTTGCCCTACCAATACAACATCTTTTGAGCATGCATTTACTAGACTCTTTTAAACACTCTACAAATACTTCTAGGGCACCATCTACATAGCTATCTAAGTTATTTATGGCCATTTCAATCTGTTTTGTATATCTGTGCTCTCCCAAGAAATCCTGAATTCATTTTTCCCGTGCTTGATTCCAGATAAATCTGTCAAATTCAGCATGTTCACTTACTTTACTTTTGACATGGCAGTCATTACCAGTTCCCATTACTTCCACCTCCATGGTAACAGTAAGTGATCTGACTCTATACAGTTTTCAACAATTAAGGCAACCACTTGAATAGAAGAAAAGAGTTCAACAGATGTGACAAAATAATCCACAGTACTTTCCCCCGGTGTCCAACATAGGTACAACTATCATCAAAGTCTGTTTCACTTAGTCCATTTAGTATAATACAATCATACATGTTACATAATTCAATCAACTGATCACCAAGTTGTTAACAACTTTATCTTGTGATTTCCGTGGAAATTTGTTTTCAGCAGGGACAGATGTTTCAAAGTCAGTGCTATTTCCATTGAAAGAATAATTCTTACTTGCTGTTCTTGAATTCAGATCCCCAGTTAACAGAACAAAAAAATCACTATACATATCATACAAATGTTCCAAAACACTGCTCTATCATCTCCATGCCATAAATATCCTGTTGGCTATTCCAGAATGTGGAATCACATGGAAGTACGTAACAACACATGTACATAATGCTTTTTTCAGTGTAGAAGAGATCTTTATGTATATTTATCACAACAACATTTTTTGATCTACATGAACCACGCTTCACAAACTTGAAAATGTTTTTCTTATTAGAACAATTACACCCCCAGAATACCTCCCTTGATGGGACAGTTTTGTGCCTTTGATGTGAATAATTACAAAATCACTAAATAAATTGGATTCAAACTCAAACCAACAAACGTTTCAGTTAGACATACAAAATCATATGAAGTAAGGAAGTTAATGAAGTCAACATTCTCTAGTTTTGGCAAGAGACCATTCACATTATAACTTAGAAATTTAAATGAACTATTATTTACATTTTGTACAACCTCAGATTCATTTTGACATGATATGGACTGTTTCTCTTTTCTTGAGGACTTACTATCAGATAAGGTGGCCCGGCCGAATCCCTATTTTCTGGTGCCTGAAGCACCCTTCTTTTTATGTTGGGATACTGACTGCTGAGGCTTGTTTTTGTCCTTTACCTGATTTTACAGCCTCTGCCTTTTAAAAGAATCCATGATATTGCCTTGACTGTTAGATCTAATTGCAGTTTTCTTGCTTGCTTGCCTGTTAATTCGAGAGCTGGATACAGCCCTTCTTGGTCGTGGACTACGAGCTGTAGGCAAAAGTGTAGGGGTCTGACCCTTCTCTTTGTCAAAGTCCTCACATGTCTGTTCATTGACATGTTCACTAGTGGGACAGTTGTCAATTTCATCTTCCCTGATTTGGTCAGCTGTCACAGTTATGAAGGTCTGTTCTTTATTTATATTTATATTTGTGTCATGTTTTGGTGAGCTTTCTGCACAACTTGCATCAAATGCATCCTCACTTAAACAACTTTCTTTCCTAGCCCCAACAGAGGCAGCTGTGTCTTGAGCTTCCGTGTGAGATTCTGTGATGTTAGCAGTATTACTCATCACACTGTCATCATCACTTGTGTCTGTCTTGTCTCTATCTTTGTCATGCATGTCCAGTTTTTTCTCTGATAATTTCTCCTGTAAGGAGTCAGCATTGTCAGAGCTTTCAGCATGTAAAGGACCTTCTAATTCCCTGAGTGTATGCTGCAGATTAAGGTCTGTTTTGTTGGCATTGTCTCCTTCAAAAGGAACCAAGCTATGCCTAGTGATCCTCTGCTGCCCATTTGAAGGTTTAGGGCCCCTTTTGTGAGGTTTTGTATTTATCACACTAGGGTTTTTGCAAGAATCCTTCATTCTGACAATTCTCCTGTGGTCCAGATCATTTCTTCACTTGATCTACCAGTTTGTACAACATCACTGTATGAGAGAATGCCAGGAACCACTGGCACAGATGCCTTTTCTCTGTGGACTTGCTGACTGGACTGACTCAAACCTCTAGACCTGTCTTTTATTCTGGAACTGTTGCTTGAGTGCTCCTCTGCGTCTGCTTGTCTGTGGGTGTTTGTCACGCCACATGCTCTGGTATGGGTATGGTGATCTGGTCCTATTGACACCATGTCTTGGAGACAGACCATCCCCATCCTGATGGGCACTGTCAAACTGGCGTCTCTCTGCCTGGTGCCTGTGCTTGGCTGGAAACCTCTTAGTCTGGAAGCCATTTTTGTGCCAAGCATTTCCATTTGTGTTGAAACTAGCACGATTACCAGCCTGTACTTGTGGCCAGTCATTTTCTTTGTGATTGCTACTGAAAGTCTTGGGCTGCTCTTTGTCATGCACATACAACTTTCCACCATGGAAGTATGCGGTCTTGCCTTGACCACGGTGAAACTCCAGCAAATCCCCTGGCGTGGGGTAAGGTCAGCAGCAACCCGAATACCACTGGCTCTCAGATTATCTCGCACTTCTTATCACGCAGAACAGCCATTTTGTCACTCCAGCGGCAAAACTGGACAAGTATGGGGCCCTGGTTCCTCAGTGCGAGGGCGAGGTCTGCCAATGCGGAATGCCTAGCAATGTCTGTTTGTTGCCAGCTGGGTGAAGTTGAATGACTGTTCAGTACATCTACAATCACTTCACTTGTCACATGTTCATCTTCCCACCTTTGCTCCTCAACACCAATAAACCTGAGGTTAAGAGCTCTTAGCATCCTGTTCAGTAGACTCTAGTTTCTTTTCAAGCGCCTCTATCCTGTCTGACATTAATGCTCTGTCTTCTTTGAGTTCTTTAATGTCTTCTGTATGCACATGTACAGTGTCTTTCAGTTGGCTGACTTCAGTGAAGAAACGTGAGAATTGTCTTCTAAATTACAAAACTTTTCATCAATATTGTTTTTTATGCTGCCAAATGCAGCTGTAAACCTTGTTGCATTTGGTCAAATCGCAGTCAATAAACAGAGCAAGTTGCCTTGAGGAGGAACAGACATTTTTAAAGTTAACTTTCAGGTGCCTGTCGAGAGAGAGAGAGAGAGAGAGAGAGAGAGAGAGAGAGAGAGAGAGATGGTAAAAGTGACGTTAAAAAGCTACAAAATGGTAAGCAGGGAGTTTGGCCGACAATATGACAGGCGATTCTAAATTCTAAATTCGAAAGCTGGGACAAGAAGACGTATAGCTAATGTGTATGACTTTGGGCAAATAAGCACACTTTAGACTAGGGCTTTTTGTTGTAACTTTTCTACTTTTTTCCTCCTACTCGTTTCTTTTTTTCCTTCTTTCTTTAGTTTAAAGTTTAAATTCAGCTAGTTATGTTTTTTGTTCCTTTCCTTTTCTTCTTTTTCTTCTTCTTTGGCTGGAGTGCATCTACTTCTGTTCTTCGTTTTTCGTTCAATTTTGTTTATCTTTTTTTGTGTGTCTGAGGTCTCAGTGAAGCCAATTCAACTTTTTAAAATGTTTCTTCTGTTTTTGTTGCTGTTGGGTTTGTTTTGTTGGGTTTGGGGGGTGTTTTTTCTGACAAAAGTTTCAGACGTTTCATGGATAGAGCTGCCATTTTCCAGTTCTAGTCATCCTGAAGGTTTTTCGAGTTCGGGGTTCAGATCTTGGTTGCACAGGTGGAATAGAGATGGGACTTTTTAAAAAAATCTATAGAGCAGAACTAGAAAGCAGTTTTGCCTTTTTTTGCCCCCTCCCCCCACCCCCTGTGAAATTATGTGAAGTGCCTTCTGCAACCTTAATCCCATTTAATTTTATGTAAACTTGCAGTCGGAAGTCCTGTTCTTATTCTTATTCATCTGTTCTTTTATTTTGAGGATAATGGAATAAGCACTCATGCGCTTTTTTGACAGCTAGTCCCCGTGTGTATTCAGTTTTGATAAATTTTGCCATCAGTTCCCACCTCACCTTGCACGCACGCACACAGATCGCACATGCGCGCGCGCAGAGAGATTGTATTTATTTATTTATGTTATTCTTTTGTGTTTGGGCGCACAGAGAGACACACACACACACACACACACACACACACACACACACACACACACACACACAGATGTTACATAAACTCTCAAATGAATACATCCAAATCTGTAACTAGTTGCCGCACACAAGTAAAAGGCGTAGGTAGTCCAAGGGATTGACTGGATTGACGTAACCAACTACGTCATTTCTCAGTACTACACCGATCTGCGTTATGTCGCTTCAATAGCAAAGCAGAAAGCTTTCAGTGGATTGCGTCACCACACAGCCACTGACTGTCAAGTTTTCAGTGATACATTGATACCAGCCTCCCTGTCTAGATCTACTTTGTGAAAAACAAGTTGGTACTTAACTCCCCTGTGGCGATGCCGGGGCCTGTCAGTATAAACAGCATCCCCACCTTATGGAAATTGTGTGCTCAGAATTTCCTCTTTTCTATCCCTCTCTGTGTTTTTTTCTTTGTACATTTTCTTCCTGTCACCTCCTTTGCGTCTATTTTCTGCCTTCTTGGTCCATTCTCCTGCCTTTTTCCCCCCCAGAAAGACTTGAAAGATAACAATTCTCTCTTATGCCCAAGTCGGATGCGCCGGGCTTGACTTGTCAGGGTCTTAACGGCAGCGTGACGCATTTTTGCTCATATAAGTGACAACGATAGTTGCTGTCTGAGTGTTCGACGAAGAAAAAAAGAAGAAGAAGTAGAAGAAGTAGAAGAAGAAGAAGAAGAAGAAGTGCTCAACACTGGTTGCATTACCGATATGTCCAGAATATTAGACGTCTGACAGGCTTTTCACTGCTCTCTCTCTCTCTCTCTCTCTCTCTCTCTCTCTCTCTCTCTCTCTCTCTCTCTCTCTCTCTCTCAGAAGGAATGTATTTGTTCTTAAATCTTTTATAAGAGACCTGCACTGTTTAGGTTAGTCTTACTTTTGTCCTCCACCAATGTAAACACTATACGAAATGTTGCTATGTACTTGCATAAGTCTTTCAAAAGAAGAGAAACGATGATGTCATGATTACCTTTAGATTGCAAAAATGTTATGTATGTGTTGGAGTACAGGACTTAGGTGTGGATGTACAAACCATTACCATGATGTATACCCCTTCAAATGGGGCCAAGGCCTTTTTGAATAAATTATTGTCATTGTCATTGTCATTGTCATTGTCCCCTTTTCTCTCTCTCTCTCTCTCTCTCTCTCTCTCTCTCCTCTCTCTCTCTCAGAATTACATTCCGGTAAAGTATAGCAGACAGCCTAATTTATTTAGATTCTCTCTACTTATGGCATCTAAACACCCTGAGATTGTGCGCAGCCTTGCTTTATACTTGTGTAAAGCCTTTAGAATAAAAGATATCTTGGTTTCTTAAGTCATATTTTTTGGAACTGATTTTTATTGTGGTGGTTGTGGTTATACAATAACATTTTTGTTTTTTGTGTTACTTATTTTTCTCACTAAAATACTAAGCAATTAGGAACCCCCCCCCCCCCCCCCCCCCCTGCCCTTCATGTATGGGCCAATGGCCTTTTTTGAAATAAATCTTTCGAGTTCGAGTTCGAGTCCTCTCTCTCTCTCTCTCTCTCTCTCTCTCTCCCCTCTTCTCTCTCTCTCTCTCTCTCTCTCTTCTCTCTCTCTCTCTCTCTCCCCTCTCCCATACATAGATTATAGATTTTTGGGGGTTTTGTTTTGGTACGTATTTTGCTTGTTAGCTTTAGTTTTTCTTATTTTTTGTTCCCAGAGGGCTGGTTGTAAAAAAAAAAAGTATGTTTGCTTATACCATTACCCTCTTTGAATAAGATTCATTCAATTCAATTCAATTCAATTTTCTCTCTCTTTATTTTTTTAAAACATGTTTTTGGTATTATTCTTTTATATCGCGGATAATGGAATAAGCACTCATGTGCTTTTGTTACATCCAGCCCTCGTGTGTATGCGGTTTTGCAAATTATGTCATCTGTTCCCACCGGCACACTATGGCCTACTCTTTCGAAAAGCGGAACATGATGTAACGTGTGCGCCAAGATATTGTGCGTGCGTTCGCACACGGGACCTCGGTTTATAGTCTCATCCGAAGGCCTTTTGGGGAGAGTGGAGTCTGCACTGATGTTAACTCCAGGGGGAAAAAAATCTCCTTGAACGGGATTTGAACCCGGGTCGTCAGATTCCAAGCGTAATATACTAACCACTAGGCTATCCCGTGTGTGTGTGTGTGTATGTGTGTGTGTGTGTGGTGTGGGTGTGTGTGTGTGGTGTTGTGTGGTGTGGTGTGGTGTGGTGTGGTGTGGTGTGTGTGTGTGTGAGTGTGTGTGTGTGTGTGTGTGTGTGTGTGTGTGTGTGTGTAGTAGTAGTAGTTCTTCAGTTTAACGTCCTTCCACTAAATAGTGATATCAGACGGGAAAGTGTGTGAGAGAGAGAGAGAGAGAGAGAGAGAGAGAGAGAGAGAGAGAGAGAGAGAGAGAGAGAGAGAGAGAGAGAGAGAGAGAGAGAGAGAGAGAGAGATCTTCAGTTTAACGTCTATACACATTTAGTGATTTTAGACGGGAAAACGTAATATAAACAAGAGAATGCAAACAATAACAAAAAGTGTCAAATAACAGTACTTAAAAACTAACTTTAACACACACTACAAAAACTGAATTATCGGACTTCTTATCAATCCTAACACAATGTCCAACAGTAACGATGGTTCGGACAAAATCTGATCCAGTGATAAACTTGGTATAGCAGGTAAAAATGCTTTTAAATGTCCACAATCAATAATAACATGACTATTGGTAATCTTCTCCCCACAAATACAGTTTACATCTTTCACGTACTTTGTCCTGAAAGCATTTAGTTTAAATTTGTACATAAGGGATAACATATTTCTACGATTATACCAACCACAGACTTTGTTAGAAATGAAAGCATTTCGAAAATCTATCACATTGCTTGTACAGCCATTATAAAGACAATAGCCAGAATCATATATTTTCTTTCTGAAGTGCTTCCAGCAAGTGTGTGTGTGTGCGTGCGCGTGTGCGTGCGTGCGTGTGTGTGTGTGCGCGCGCGCACGTGCTTGTGTATGAGTAGGAGGGAAGGGTATGCACATAACTAATCAATTGCAATAAACAACTATTAAGAAAAAGCATTTAACAAAATAAAATTAAAAAATAAAAAAACAAAAAACCCACCCAACAACAACAACAAACAACCAACCCTAAAAACATCTAACAGCAAAAATATTGACTTTCCAATTCATATAACTTGAAGCTATCCTTATATCAGAGGAGTCTGAAAATGGGAGTATGGCTTAATGACAATACAATTTCTTTCATTAATGGAATGTCTTTAAGAACTTGCTGTAAGCTACGGACTGGGAAGGCAGGTAAAATGTTTTTCAGATCTCTGCATCGTAATGGAATATGATCATTGGTAAGATTTTCACCACAGATACATGTTGCTTTTTTTAAATTTTGTTCTAAAAGCATTGAGCTTAAACCTGCATATAAGAGATACAACATTTCTATATTCATGTAAATTACGATATTTGATCTTATCAAAAGATAATACATGGGCTACATCATCACTCCAGGAATAACCGGTACTTCGTAGTTTCTTTTTAAAGTGTTTCCAACATGCATTTTGTAACATGCTATAGCCCTCATGGATGGATAGAGGAACACTTATGCTGCAAGACCCATCGATATGCTCAGCTCCACATTTTGCTTTTCTGTCAACTTTTTCATTAAAGTAAATAACACAGTTTCGAGGGTATCCAGCAAAAGGTAACACCAGTGCCTCGTATCATCAGAAAATGAATTAGATGACTAATCTCAATTATGAGATCTTGTCTCACTTTTTGTACTGCAGTTTTTCAGGGCAAGTAAGACTGACCTGCAATCAACACATAAAAGTATTTGAAATATGTCTTTAGGAAAATCTAGAAGATAATATAAAGCCATCAAAATAGCAGACAATTCGGCTGTAAAAATAGATCGATTTTTTCCTACATAAAATGATCTCTATATTTTCAAAGATGGTATGACAAACGCTGCACCCGCCTCATTATTGTTCAAAAGGGAACCATCTGTGTAGATTTTTAAATGATTTGGATATGTAGTTTGTATATATTCTTTTACTGATGCGCTAAGAATATTTTCATTACCTTTTTTCGGTAAAGAGGAATAATTTACGTCAAAATTAGCTCTCTTAAGTTCCCATGGGGGACAAGGCGAGGAGTGAATCTTCGATTTAGCTATTTTTGTGGGAATTATATCTGCTTGATCAAATAATTGAGAAGTATAGGTTCTAGCTGTGGTAACAGAGCGAATAGAATGTGCTCTTTTTGGAAAGTTGACATCAGATCTTATACTAGTTTCGTTGTCCACATTGGTTTCTTGTGTTGAACAACGTAAGAGATATTTAGCCACAGCCAGTTGTCGATATTTGTCTAAAGGCAAAATTCCTCTCCTTATAGGTACCCATGGACGATGCATGAATAAGTACCCCCAGAGCTAATCGAAAAGCCTTGCAGTCTAGTCTTGTCATTTTCTGTAATAAATATTTTGGAACACTGAAAAATGCTTCCTGGCCATAAATAAGTCTGGAACGTACTAAAGATAATGCCAAACGTTTTAAAACAGCTACATCATAAGCCCACACTTGTTTACAAATAACTTTCAGAAGATTAAGACTTTTCCGAGCCTTAATATTTAAATAATCAATGTGATAATTCCAACTTAGTGTAGAAATAAAATATACTCCTAAAAACTTCACCAAAGTTTTATATTCCAACACTTTCCCATCTATTTGGAAAACAGGTAGAACTGGGGGGTTAGTGCCATTATTGAAAAGTACGAGATTAGTCTTTTCAGGAGACAATGAAAGACCATTCTCAAAAATGTAGTCATTAAGTTTGTTTAGCTCAAGTGATACATATTTTTTTATAGTTTAGATGCCTCTTTGGTGTTTTCTTTTTCATCTAACATTCATCCACATACAAATGTCATCAGCATACTGGACGTGGATGGCATTACTGGAGAGGCACTGAGGAAGATCATAAAGAAGAATATTGAAAAGATGTGGAGCGATAACTGATCCCTGTGGAATATCCATTGTTGGAAACCGTAAAGTAGAATAGGAATTTCCAACTTTGGCCTGCATACATCTTTCTGAGAGAAATGCTTTAATATAATGATACATATTACCAGATAAGCCAATAGTTTTTAGTTTATATAGTAATCGTTTATGCCAGACCTGATCATATGCTTTCTTTAAATCAAAAAAGGTGGCAAGCAAATTTTTCCTACTAGCAAGTTGGTGTTTAATTTGCGTACTGAGTTTAATCAGATGATCTGCTCTGCATCTACCTTTTCGAAAACCTGCCTGGCTAATGGGGATTATTTTGCTTTTATCGCAATAATGCATTAGTCGGTTTAAAATTATTTTTTCCATAAGTTTTCCTGTGTGAGAGGTTAACGCGATAGGTCTGTAACTGTTTTTATCACTTTTAGGTTTACCCTGCTTTGGGACTGGCACTAAAATGGAATGTTTCCATATGCTTGGAATGACCCCTTGAGACCTGCAACTTTGAAATAATTCTAGTAATAACATTATCAAATTTTCTGGCAGCTGTTTTAACAATTCATTTGAAATAGCATCAATACCAACGGATGTTCTTTTTGTTCCAAGAGATAGGAGAGCATCTGTAAGCTCTTGCAATGTTAGGGGAGCATTGACGTAATGATTATTATCTCCCACAGGGTCTTTATACATGTCTTTCTGTGCTTCTTTATTTCTATAAACTTTGCATTTTTCTGAAAGACTTTTATCACTCATTGTGTCTGTAAACATTTCTATGAATGATTCAGCTTTCTCTGAATTAGATGGAAGTTCCTTGTCTTTAATCTTAATTGGACAGTTAGGAAGCCTAACCCCACTTTTCATATCTTTAAATTTACTCCACACCTTTTGCAAATCATTATAAGTGTTAACTTCTTGAAAGCAAAAGGAAGACCAAAACTGACGTTTGCTTTGTTCAACAGTTTTATTACAAAGCAATTTTGCCTTTTTCATAAGAAAATAATTTTCTGACGTTTTGTTTCTTAAATAAACTTTATAAGCAGCTTTTTTGTCATTCACAACTTTTTGACATGCAGGATTCCACCATATATTTCCGGAATGCTTTTTCGACTTCATGGGTGAATATGGGTGAGTGTGTGTGTGTGTGACTGTGTGTGTGACTGTGTGTGTTTGCGTGCGTGTGTGTGCGTTAGCGCGTGTGTGTATGTGATTCGATGTGTGATGGATTCGTTGGAGGATGTGGTGCAGCCTTTATGTATGGACCCACACGCACTGCCGCTACCTTGGGAAAACTGAACTGATGTCGTCTGTCTGTGTGTGTGGGTGTGTTGCTTCCTCCGTGTAAAATGATTAGCTCTGTGTACATTTGTCTTGTTTGTTTTAAGCACATAATGATGTGCGCGCTCTGTCTTTCTGTCTGTCTGTCTTGTCTGTCTGTCTGCCTGTCTGTCTGTCGTTCTCGGTTTTTGTGAAACCTGAAAAAGCTCTCTCTCTCT
>CM054162.1:42793592-42798592 GCA_028751875.1 Rapana venosa
CCCCCCCCCCCCCCCCCCCCCCCCCCCCCCCCCCCCTCCTGATACAAACATTGCTGTATGTTACTTAACGGCGTCGTTAAAAGAAAAGACGTGGCTTTTGTCACAACTATCTTTTACGGTGTAAAAGTGTCGACTGGTCACGTTTTTATCTGAATTTTTTCTTGTTGATAATCATCATCAGAAGCAGCAGCAGCAGCAGCAGCAGCAGCAGCAGCAGCAGCAGCAGCAGCATCTTTATCATCATCATTGTCGTCATCATCAGCTGAAGCAGCAACAGCAGCATTGTCATCGTCGTCGTCGTCATCATCATCACCACCACCATTTTGTTGCTGTTGTTGATGTTATTGTTGTTGTTGTTGTTTCTTGTTGCTGTTTTGTTGGTGGTGGTGGACTTCTCCTCCTCCCCCCCTTTCCCCTCTCCTCCTCCTCCTCCTCCTCCTTCTTCTTCTTCTTCTTCTTCTTCTTCTTTTTTCTTTTCTTCTTCTTCTTCTTCTTCTTCTTCAATTTTTCTTCTCCGCAATTCTTTTTCTTCTTCTTCTTCTTCTTTTTTCTTCTTCTTTCTTCTTCTTCTTCTTCTTCTTCTCCTTCTTTCTTCTTCTTCTTTTTTCTCTTCTTCTTCAAAAGCGTGCGTGGATTTATAGTACGGACAAGATGGTCTATGCATACGCGTATTATTCGATGCTTCAAGTTTCGATTTAAAAAAAAACAACCAACAAAACAAATCTCATTAGGAAAGGCCTGGAGAAGACATTAAAGTCTGTATAAATGTTGAGCCTTACAAAAAAGGAGGGAAAAACAACCAGAACAAACCAACACCCACCCCTACACACACACCCCAAACACACACACATACACAAAATATACTCACACACACACCACACAACACACACTATACACACACACATACACACAAAACACACAACAAAGTACATACACACACACACTTATATACAAACACCAACCACACACACCATACACATACAAAACCCACACACACACACACACGTACACAACTTATACACACACCATACACACCCACACACACACAACGTACAACACACCACACACACATATTATACACACACACACCCCACACCCACATTTAAATAACAAAACACACACACATCAAAACACACACTTATACAACACACATACACCACACACACACACCCCACACACACACACACACCACGTCCGTACACAACACCCCACATATATCACACACCACACCACAAACACGCAACAAAATTTTACACACACACTACAACACACCCCACACGCAACCACACACACCGCACACAACCCGAATCTCTTCTGCCTAGGTGGTATCAACCATGCGATTCGAGCCCTTGACTCTTAAATCGCCCTGGCAAAGCTTAATTAAGTTTTGCCCAGGGGGGCCCACACGAAACTGGAATCAAGGGATCGAGTCTACACCCCGCCTCACCGATTTCTTCTGGTCAAGGGAATGACTGTATGTGTGTGTGTGTGTGTGTGTGTGTTTGTGTTTGTGTGTGTGGTGTTGTGTGTGGTGTGTGTGTGTGTGTTGTGTATGTGTGGTGTTGTGTGTGTATTTGTGTGTATGTATACATACATACTACATATGCTACATATCAGAAACTCATTGAAGCGACACAAGCAATCAAAGATTTGTGCGTACTGCTGTGTGTGTGTGTGTGTGTGTGTGTGTTTTGTGTGTGTGTGTGTGTGTGTGTGTGTGGGTTGTGTTATGTGTGGTGTGTGGTGTGTAGCAGGGATGTTTTTTTTTGTAGGCTAATAATAATAATGTATGGAATTAAATAGCGCTGAATCTTGTAAAGCAACAATCAAAGCGCTCAGATTTTATTTCATTCACTTTAATACGGCAAGATTTTCTCCGTGAAATTGGGCTGCTCTCCCCGGGGAGAGCGGGAGAACGGGGTCGCACTTTAGCGCTGCGCCACCTTTCACCCTTTTTTTTTGAGCTGATTTGTTTTCCTATCAGGATCGGCTAGGACGGTATGGTTGATCCGATTGTTTAAAAACGTTGTGGAATGTTGTGATGTGGAGATGGGGGAGAGAGAGAGAGAGAGAGAGATGAGGAGGGGATAGGAGAGAAAAGGAAGAGAGAGAGAGAGAGAGAGGGGGGGGGAGGGGGGGGGGGGAAATTTGGTGGGGAGAGGGGGGAGAGGTGGAGGGGTGATAAGGAGAAAGAGGAGAGAGAGGGGGGGGGGGGGAACGAAATTTTATTTCACGAGAGGAGTGGGGGTAATAGATTAGGTATTTAAGACTTTTTTTTTATCCCGCCCAGCCCTCAAAATAAAAGGAAAAACCCCTGAAAAGTAAACAAAGCAAAATGACTGAGTGACAGAGACAGACGTAGAGAGAAAGGCAGAAGCAGACGGAGACAGACACACAGCCACACACACAAAGACACACACACACATACACACACACATACAGTTTAGTGATATTAGACGAAGTGTGTGTGTGTGTGTTGTGTGCGCGCGCGCGCACGTGTGTGTGTGTGTGGTGTGTGGTGTGTGTTGTTGTGTGTGTGTGTGTGGTGTGTGTGTGTTGTGTGTGTGTGTGTGTGTGTGTGTGTGTGTGTGTGTTTTGTGTGTGCGCGCGGCGCCTTGGGTTGTGTGGCCAACAACAAAAGAAAAGTAAATCGGTTTAAAGAGTTTGTTCCTGCAAAGGGGCCAACATAAAACGTTACAAATGAATTTTTTCCAAAAGACTTCCAGAGCTTTTTATAAGCCTGCTGATTCTTGGTTTTTTGTTTTGGGGGGTTGTTGTTGTTGTGTTATTTTTGCAAGATTCCCTAAGTCTCCTCTCTTCTTCCTCTCCCTCTCTCCTCCTCCTTCTCTTCTCCCTCTCTCTCCTCTCTCTGGTCTCTCTCTCTTTTTTCTGTCTCCTTCTCCTTTCTTGGGCATCTTTCTTCGTCTTTCTTCTTTTACTTTTTTCTTCCTCTTTTCTTCTTTCTTCTTCTCTTCTTCTTCTTCTTCTCTTTCCCTTTCTTCTTCTTCTTCTCCTCCCCTCCCTCCTCTTTTCTTTCCTCTTTACCCTCCCTCCTCTCTCTTCTCTCTTTCTCTCTCCTCTCCTCTCACCCCTCTCTTTCTCCTTCCCCTTCTCTCCCCCCCTCTCTCTTCCTTTTCTCTTCTTCTCTCTCTCTTTTCTTTTCTTTCTTCTTCTCCCCCCTCCCCTCTCTCCTCTTTCTTTCCCCCTTTTTCCTCTCTCTCCTCTCTCCCCCTCTCTTCTCTCCACCTCTCTCTTCTTTTCTCTCTCCCTCTCTCCCCCTTCCCTCTCTCTCCCCCCCCCCCCCTTTCTCCCTCCCCTTCCCCCCCCCTCTCGCCCTGCCTTCTCTCTGTGTCTTTTCAGTCTTTCTCTCCCCCCCCCCTTCTCTCCTCCCCCTCCTTCCCCCCCCCCCCTCCCCCCCCCCCTTTTTCCCCCGGGTTTCTCCCCCCCCCCCCCTCTCTCCCCCCCCCCAAACCTCCTTCTCCACTCCACTCCCCTTTTCCCTCTTTTCCCCCCACCCCCACCACCACCACCACCACCACAAATCCCACCATTTTTCCCCCCTTCCCTTCTCTCCCTTCCTCCCCCTCCAAAAAGGGGCACAGATATATTTTTTTCTTGGAAGAAAAAAAAAACGTAATGCCAAGCCCCCCCCCCCCCCCTCCCTACCCCCTCCCCATCGCCCTCCACTCCCCCTCCTTGACATTCCGATATTGTCACACAGCCACGATGAATTTATTCGATCGATAGAGAGATAGATAGATAGATAGATAGATAAGATAGGGAGAGAGAGAGAGAGAGAGAGAGAGAGAGAATAGATAGATAGATTAGATAGATAAGAGAGAGATAGAGAGAGAGAGAGATAGATAGATAGAGAGAGATAGAGAGAAAGATAAGAGAGAGATAGATAGAGAGATAGGTAGATAGATAGATAGAGAGAGAGATAGATAGAGAGAGAGATAGAGAGAGATAGAGAGAGAGAGATAGATAAGAGATAGAGAGAGATAGAGATAGATAGATCTATAGATTCGTGTTTGTTCCACCCCACAGTTTGGGAACTCTTTGTTTTGGACACAGTCCAGCAGTAGTTTATTTATTTATTTATTTATCTATTTATACAATTATATTCATCTATTTATTTATTTATCTATTTATCTATCTATTTATCTATCTATCTGTTTAATCCTTTATATCGAGGATAATAAAAATAACAAGTATTGGAATAAGCACTCGTGTGCTTTTGTTTTGTTTTTACATCCAGTCCCCTTGTATATTCATTTAAAACAAAATACTTTCCCCCTTTTATTTCGAGGATAATGGAATAATCAATCATGTGCTTTTTTTTTACATCCAGTCCCCGTGTACATTCTTTCTCTTTTACTTTTTTCCCCATTTATGTCGAGGATAATGAAATAATCACTCGTGTGCTTTTTTAAAATTTTACATCCAGTCCTCGTGTGCACGCAGTTTTGTAAATTCTCTCATCTGTTCCCACCGGCACACAATGTCGACGAAAAGCGGAACAGGATTTAACGTGTGCGCCAGATGTTCCACGTGCGTTCGCACACGGGACCTCCTCGGTTTATAGTCTCATCCGAAGGACTTTTTTTGGAGGGGAGAGTGGAGTCAGCACTGATGTTAACTCCAGGGGAAAATATCCCCCTTGAACGGGAATCGAACCCGGTTCGTCAGATTGCGAGCGCAATGTTCTGACCACTAGGCTAGCCCGTTAAGGACCAGTAGCAGCCGTGGCTGACAGTTCTGACACGTTCCTGCTTGGACAGTAGCCTGACAAGTGGAGACTAAGTGTTAATTAGGTTGGAGAGAAGACTTTAGAGGGGCGGTGGTGGTGGTTGGTTGGTGGTGGTGGTGGTTGGGGTGGGTAGTTCGGGTTGGGGGCAGGTGGGTTGGGGGGGGTGGGTGGGGCTAGGTGTGGGGATTGGAGGGTAGGGAAGTAAGAGAGGTGGATGGGTGGGGTTTGGAGGGAGAGGGGTGTGTGAGGG
>CM054162.1:42808592-42811092 GCA_028751875.1 Rapana venosa
GTTACACACATACATAGATCTATATTTTTCTGTCTGTCTGTCTGTCTGCCTGTCTGTCTGTCTGTCTGTCTGCCTGTCTGTCTGTCTGTCCTCTCCTCTCTCTCTCTCTCTCTCTCTCTCTCAGTCTCCTCTCTCTCCTCTCTCTCTCTCTGTCTCCTCTCTCTCTCCTCCCTCTCTCTGTCTTCCTCTCTGTCTGTCTGTCTCTCTCTCTCTCTCTTTCTCTTCGTCTCTCTCTCTCTCTCTCTCTGTCTCCTCTCTCTCTCTCCCTCTCTCTGTCTCCCTCTCTTCTCTCCTCTCTCTCTCTCTCTTCTCCTCCTCTCTCCCCCTCTCTTCCTCTCTCTTCTCTCTCCTCTCTCTCTCTCTCCTTCCTCTCTCTCTTCCTCTCTGTTTGTCTCTGTCTCTTCCCTCCCTCTAGCTCCTCTCTCTCTCTCATCCTCTCCTCTTTCTCTCTCTCTCCTCTCTGTCTTCTCGTTCTCTATCTCCTCTCTACTCTCTCTCTCTCTCCTCTCTCTCCTCTGCCCCTCTCCTCTCTCTCCTCTCGTGTCTGTCTGTCTCTCTCTCTCTGTCTTCTCTCTCCTCTTTTTCCTCTCCTCTCCCTCTCTGTCTGTCCTGTCCTGCCCCTCTCCCTCCCTCTATCTCCCTCTCTCTATCTCTTCTCTCTCGTCTGTCTGTCACTCTCTTCTCTCTCTCCTCCCCTCGCTCTGTCTCCTCTCTCTTTTTCTTTCTCTCTCTCCCCTCTCCCCCCTCTCCCTCTCCCTCCCTCCCTCCCTCCCTCTCTCTCTCTCTCTCTCCTTTCTCTCTCTGTTCGGCCTGTTGACCTCTTATTTCTCTCTCTTCTCTCTTTTCTCTCTCTCTCTCTCTCTCTCTCTCTCTCTCTCTCTCTCTCTCTCCCTCTCTCTCTCTGTTCGGCCTGTTGACCTCTCTATTTCTCTCTCTCTCTCTCTCTCTCTCTCTCTCTCTCTCTCTCCTCTCTCTCTCTCTCTCTCTCTCCCATCTCCCTCCTCTCTCTCCCTTCCCCTCTCTCTCTCTCTCTCTCTCTCTCTCTCTCTCTCTCTCTCTCACTCTCTCTCTCTCCTGTTCGACCTGTTGACAAACCTGTAAAATGAGGTATACTAAGGTGGAAAGGACAATTGGGTAAGGGGAAAGTAATGTTCCTCACTGTTTGCCGTCATTAACTTCTGGTCAGATGGATCACAGAGAGAGGGGGAGCAGAGAGGGGGGGGAGGAGAGAGAGGGGAGGGGGGGAGGGTAGAGAGCGGGAAGGAGAAAGAGAGAGAGAGAGAGAGGGGGTGGGGGTAAAGTAATGTACGGCGCTGTTTGTTATCATAACTTCTGGCGAGATGGATCAGAGAGAGAGAGAGAGAGGGGGGGGGGGGAGGAAGAGAGGGGGGGATAGAGGGGAGGGAGAGGGAAAGGGAGGAGAGTAGGGAGAGAGAGGGAGGGAGGGAGACAGTGGGAGAGAGAGAGAGGAGAGGGAGGGGGAGAGAAAGAGAGAGAGGAGGGAGACAGAGAGAGGGTGAGGGGGGGGGTGAAGAGAGATAGGCTGAAGGAAGGACACACACACACATACAACACAAACACACACACATACACACACACACAACACACACGCACACACACACGCACAAGTGGGGGTGTATAACATTACCTTATATACTGGGTGGGTTTCTTGTCGACGTTTGCACGCAAACCCGAACCTAGCGAATGAATGTTCATGTAAAAAATCTAAAAGGACTAGTGAAGAAAAGACCAACCCTGACCAAAAAGAAAAAAAAAGAAGAGAAAGAAGGAAAGAAACAAAAAACAAACAAAACAAACAAAGAAACAAAGCTAGAAAGACAGAAAGGGACAAAACCTCTGTCGCAGTATTTTCAGACAGGAGCCAGAGACCCTAACAATCAATGTCACAATCCGTTTATAGGAAAAGAAAGAGAGTGAAAGGGGGGGAGACAGAGAGAGAGGGGGAGAGAGAGAGGTAGGGGGGAAGAGAGAGAGGGAGGGGGAGAGAGAGGGAAGAGAGAGGAAGAGTGGAGGGGGAAAGAGAGAGAGTGAGGGGGAGGAAGAGAGGGAGAGGGGGGACAGACCGTGGGAGAGAGAGGAAAAGAGAGAGAAAGAAAGAGACAGAGAAAGATACAGAGAGAGAGAGAGAGAGAGAGAGAGAAGAGAGAGAGAGAATGGAAAGAGACTGAAAGAGAGAGAGAGAGAGAGACAGACAGACAGACAGACTGAGACTGAGAGAGGGGGGGGACCATTAGCGGTTCGCGTTGTTGTCTCCCTTGTTAGGTAGGAGTTCTCTCCCCTTGTCAAACTCGATTAGTGTCTGCCATGGGAAGGGGAAAATGGAAGCTAATAAGGGGTGTATGTAGACAGGGATAGACACACACACACAAACACAAAACACACACACACACACACACCACACACACACACACACACACTTTCGCTAGGAAAACACGCCTTTTTTGTTTTGTTTTGAGAGAGAGAGAGGGACAGACAGGCA
>CM054162.1:42818592-42836092 GCA_028751875.1 Rapana venosa
GAGAGAGAGAGAGAGAGAGAGAGAGAGAGAGAGAGAGAGAGAGAGAGAGTGCACACGAGTGTGTGTGTTTGAGAGAGAGAGAGAAAGAGAGTGCACACGAGTGTGTGTGTGTCTTCAATTTTACGTCTGTTCACTTAAGTGATATTAGACGATGGAGGCAGGGGGGATTTGGGGGGGGGGGGGGGGGGACATAATGAGATAAGGGCTTTAAGTAGAATAGATACGTGTTGGTATGAATGCACATTAAAAGATTATTCCAATCTATATAAATAGTATGTTGCAAAAAACATGGCATAGAACTTCAAAAATTAACAAAACCCCACAACAATTGAAAAATACTCTAATGTTGGAAAACAAACAATTTTGAACTACTTGTAACGGCAGTTGTGAAACAAGCAAAATGTAGATTCCCACGACCATACTTTACAAAAAAAGAATACTGGGGATTGCAACAGAGACAAGGCTATCTCACATAATAACTCTGGATTGGTTAAAACTTCCTGCAGAGACTTATCTTGAAATGATGGTAAAAATGTTTTTAAACCTTGACATTGATACAGAACATGAACATTAGAAAATTGTCACCGCATATAACATTGTATATTTTTGGCAAATTTTGCTCGAAAGGCATTTAATTTCAATCTGTAGATTAGAGAAACAATTTTTCTAGTACAGGATTTTCGAAAACCGTACTGAGTGCAAAGAATGTTCTCAATATCCAGAACTGAACAAGTATGCTGGGATAACCAGCCTCTTCCTGTTTCTTTTTCACATGTTTCCAGCAAACATTTTGAAGCAAAGCATAACCTTCATGAAGAGAAAAGAGGAATATCTAAAACAGTTGAATAGCTATCATGTTTTGCTGCCTTTTTGGCAGCTTTGTCAACCGTTTCATTAAAATGAATACCACAATGAGATGGAATCCAGCAGAAAGTAACATTCGAACCCCTCAGAATTAAAAAATGTACCAATAAATTAATTTCAGTTATAAGATTCTGCCTAACGGTCGAAGACGAGTTACTGAGAGACTGTAATGCAGATTTAGAATCAACACAGAACAATATCTGCAAAACAGTATTGGGGAAATCAAGCAGAAAGTACAAAGCCATCAAAATAGCAGTAAGTTCAGCAGTAAAGATGGAATGATTTTTGCCGATGTGATAGGATTTTTCAATCTTTAAAGCTGGAATAATGAATGCTGCCCCTGCTTCCTTGTTTTTAAGAAGGGATCCGTCAGTGTATATCTTAAGATGTGAAGGATATGTATCTTCTAGGTGCACGAGTGTGTGTGTGTGTGTGTGTGTGTGTGTGTGTGTGTGTGTGTGTGTGTGTGTGTGAAAGAACAATTTGAACAATTTTTAACAATTTTTCTTTTTTAGAGGGTAGTAGATTAAGCATTACATGCTTTTTTACATCCAGCCCTCAAAGCGAAAAAAAGTAACGAGAAGGGAAAATATGCATGCTGGTATAGAATTGCATGGGAAACAATACTCCACATAGACGCACGCGCGCGCGCGCGCGCGCGCGCACACACACACACACACACACACACAACACACACACACACACACACACACACACACACACACACACACACACACACACTGGAAGGCAAGCAAGATATAGAGAACATGAGAGAGAGAATGAATGAATGAATGAATGAATGTTATTTAAAGAGAGAGAGAGCGCAATAACCAGACAGTAATATTCAGGCTGCCGTTTCTCAGGACAGATACAGGCAGTGGAGCAAGGGGAACAACCCACTACTTTTCACTCTGTGATCTTATTTTTTCGTCTACTTGTAGTTGGGTTACTGTTCGTGTGCCTTGCTGTGCCTTGCATGACTGTGTTGCTTACTGTGTGATATTTATTTATTTATTTATTTTATTCTTTTATATCGAGGATAATGGAATAAGCACTTATGTGTTTTTTACATCTAGTCCCCGTGTGTATGCAGTTGTGTAAAATCTGTCATCTGTTCCCACCGGCACATAATCGCCTACTCTTACGACAAGCGGAACAGGAATTAACGTGTGCGCAAGATGTTCTGCGAGCATTCGCACACGGGGCCTTGGTTTATAGTCTCATCCGAAAGACCCCACCCCACCCCACCCCACACAAGTTTGCATACACACACAAACACACACACACACAACCACACACACACACACACACACACACACACACACACACACACACACACACGCCAAACCTACCTATACGATTTTATCCTTTTTTTCTACAATTTATTTCACCCCAAATACAAAAACACAAATTTTACTGTTAAAAAACACAATTTTGACCACCAATCAACCAACCATTTTTTCTTCTATCTTTATTTTTCTCCAGACTTGAACAGCACCACCACCACGGTAGCAGCAGCATCAGCAGCAGCAGCAGCGACATCAACAACACAGCCACCATCATCAGAGACGTCGACGGTTGTGCCACCCACTGTGGTGGACACGAACACGCCGTCAGTGGCTTCAGTGTCAGCGGCTGCAGCGGAGATGACCACTGCTTCAGGTCAAGCTGAAACCACGTTAGGGCAGGCAGCAACTGCAGCAGCAACAGGAGCAGAAACAACAACAGCAGCAGGAGCAGAAACAACAACAACTTCATCAGGGGACGGTACCAACTCCACTTCCCCATCTCCCGACGTTACCACTTCCGCGCTTCCGGTGTCAACATCCGGTTCCGGGTCATCGATGACGTCATCAGGGAGCGGGGTTACCGGAAACGCAGGGGAGAGCAGCAACAACAACGCTAGTACCACCACAGCAAGCCCCCAAACCTCTACCGTGGCAACCACCTCTTCTCCCGCCACCCCTTCTACCCCGGTCGACACACTCATCTTTTCCACATCCACCACCATCACCACTGCTGCTACTGCCGCTGCAACCGCAACAGCTGTTCAGGATACGACTACCGTGACGTCAGTTCCTGCTACGGCGGAACGGAACGTGTCGACGACTACGGTGACGTCAGTTCCTGCTACGGCGGAACAGAACATGAACACTACAACCGTGACGTCAGTTCCTGCGACAGCTGAACAGAACATGAACACTACGGTGACGTCAGTTCCTGCGACAGCGGAACAGAACGTGTCGACGACTACGGTGACGTCAGTTCCTGCGACAGCGGAACAGAACATGAACACTACAACCGTGACGTCAGTTCCTTCCACAGCGGAACAGAATACGTCCACAACAGCTAGCGCAAACGTCAACGGAACCACCACCACCATCACCACCACTACTGCTGCCAGTCCTGTAGTCAGCACTGCCAATGACACCCTCCTGTATTCCTCCTCCTCCTCCTCTCCTCCTCCTCCTCCTCGGCCTCCACCCCCCTTGCCGCCACTACGCAAAATGCAACGACAACGACAGACACGTCGACGACGACAACTCTGCCCGCTTCTAACCACAGCGAAGTCACAACAGCGACTTTCATCAACACGACGGACAGCGCAGCGACTACCGCCCCTGCGGTGAGTTTGAGTTTGAGTAACGCACCACCACCACCACCACCACACCACAACAACAACAACGGTCGAAAGCGGCTCTGTCGTTTCCAACGTCACGACCGTTCCCACTCCCGAAAACTCCACTGATGCGACGGCCACGAGTGCGGCCACTACTGCTGCAGTCCCGGCAGCTGAAAACACCACGGCTGTCATGATGAATAATACTACTACTGTGGTGAGTTCCACGACGGTTTTGGATACTAATACCACCACGGAGTCACTTACGAGCGGGAATACTACTGAAATGTTTGCTGCTACTACCACTACTACTGGTGTTACGACTGAAAACACGACAGCGGGTATGGAAAACACCACCACTGTTCCGGTTGTGGTGGTGGGTAGTTCCAGTACCCCGAGTGCTGTTGAGAATACGACAGCTTTTACCGTAACGGAGAATACCACCACTGCTGCTGCTGACAACACGACTGCTGCAGTGACTGGAACGAACGCCACTACGACTGCCGGTACACAAACAACCCTGCCTGTGGGCAACACGACTTCCAACGCTTCAGATCCTGGTTTCCCCGGTACCACATCCTCAACCAACCTCACTCCCAACGCTACCGCATCTCCGGCCTTTGAAACCAGCACAGAGTCCGGTTTCGTCAACACGACTCGCGCCGCTGCGGAAAACACTACCGCCTTCGACAACGCCACCGCGCCAACAACCACGACTGAAAATGCCACTGTGGTGCTTGTCACTGACACCACGGTTACGGCCAGCGCTACAGAAAACGCGACCCTGGCTGTCGAAAGCTCTACCGTGCTGGTTCCGACTACGAATGCGACAAGGCCGGAAAATGTGACAGCAGGGAATGAAAATGTCACGGCGGTTTATCCCACCGAAAATTCAACTCTGGCGGATACCACCATGCTTCCGAATACTACTACAGTGATGTACACCACTGAGAATGTTTCCATGCCGAATGTTACGCTGCCGCCGATGGTTGATAATTCTACGATGATGCACACGACTGAGAATGCTACTATGCCGAATGTTACACTGCCACCGATGGTTGATAATACTACGATGATGCATACGACGGAGAATGTCTCCATGCCCAATGTTACACTGCCTCCATTTGTTGATAATACTACGATGATGCACACGACAGAGAATGTGTCCATGCCAAATGTTACAGTACCGCCGATGGTTGACAATTCGACAGTGATGCATACAACTGAGAATGCTACTATGCCGAATGTTACACTACCACCAATGGTTGATAATACTACGATGATGCACACGACTGAGAATGTTTCCATGGCGAACACCACTACGCCTGCAACAACGGAAAACGCCACGACGATGATCTACACGACGGAAAACACCACGGCTGATAACGTTACCGCGGTTCCCCCCGTACAAGACAACACCACCATGGTGACCACGACTCAGAATACATCCACGCCCAACACCACGATGCCTACCACCACAGAGAACGTGACAATGACGTACACGACTGAAAATGCTTCCATGCCAAATGTGACACTGCCGCCGATGGTTGAAAACTCCACAATGACCGAAAACGCCTCTATGCCGAATGTGACGCTACCTCCGATTTTCGAAAATTCCACCATGATGTCCACCACTCCGAACATCTCCACGCCCAACACGACAATGCCCATGACGACAGAAAACGTCACAATGACGTATACCACGGAAAACGTCACTCTGAGTAACACCACCGTGACGCCATTCTACGACAACACCACCATGACCTACACCACAGAAAACGCCTCTATGCCGAATGTGACACTGCCTCCGATTTTCGAAAATTCCACAACGATGTCCACCACTCAGAATATCTCCCTGCCCAACATAACCACGCTACCACCAACATTCGAAAACACCACGTCTTCAAACGTCACGACGACGTCACCAACCGAAAACGTCACAGCGGTCATCAACACCACGGAAACGACCACCACGATGGAGAACACAACTCAAGCATTCGAAAACGCGACCATGACGTACACGACATCAAATACTTCCATGCCGAACACGACCGTGTTTCCCGTGACCGAGAACGTGACCGCGTTGAACACGACAGAAAACGTCACGGCGGTCAACGTCACCATGCCCGTCACGACCGAAAACGTGACGTCGCCGAACGTCACCTTCCCTCCGGTGTTTGACAACACCACCCTGACTTACACCACCGAGAACGCTTCAACGCCAAACGCCACGACACCAGTGCCACCCCAAAACACCACCACCGCTATCAACGCCACCGAAAACACCACCTTGCCAAACGTGACAGTGGCAAACACCACGACACCAGTGCCATCCTACAACACCACCAGCGCTATCAACGCCACAGAAAACACCACCCTGCCAAACGTGACAGTGGCAAACACCACGACACCAGTGCCATCCTACAACACCACCAGCGCTATCAACGCCACCGAAAACACCACCCTGCCAAACGTGACAGTGGCAAACACCACGACACCAGTGCCATCCTACAACACCACCAGCGCTATCAACGCCACCGAAAACACCACTCTGCCAAACGTGACAGTGGCAAACACCACGACAGCTTACACCACAGAAAACGGGACGAGCTATAACACCACGGTGTTACCAGTGACGGAGATCTCCACCACGAACTACACCAGGGAGAATACTACGACCTTCCTCAACGCTACTACAGCTACGACTACCGAAAACGCTACAGTAACCGTCACCCCAAACGTCACCTACCCAACCACCACAGAAAACACCACCGCGATGACGACGACCGAAAACGTCACCACTCAAAACGTCACCGAAAACGTCACCATGCCCGTGACGACCATCAGCGTCACCGCGACACCCACTACCGAAAACACCACTAGTGTAAACGTCACCATGCCTACAACTACCGCGACGACTACAGAAAATGCTACTACAACCACTGCTCAAAACACTACCATGGTTGTGACAACGGACAACACAACGGTTCCTGTCACGACTGAAAATGTGACCGTTTCAAGCACAACTGAAAATTCGACCATACCTGTACCTACCCCTACAACGACGACAATGATGAATACTACAGCTGTGGAAAATACCACGATGATGATTTCGACGACGATGAATGCGACGGTGTCGGAGAATACTACAGTGGTGATGTCATCGTCGACGAGCGAACCTATGACGACGACGTCGACGATGATGACGAATACAACCACGGAGGTGGTGGTGACGTCAGCGACGTCTACTAATGGAACGACCGAGGGTGTTTCCAGTTCGACTGAGGTGAGTGTGTGTGTGTGTGTGTGTGTGTGTGTGGTGTGTGTGTGTGTGTGTGTGTGTGTGTTGTGTGTGTGTGTGTGTGGTGTGTATGTGTTTGTGTGTGTCAAAGTCAAACTTTTATTTTCAGATGGTACATTGAATAAGCAGTGCATTAATTGCTTTTTTTTCATCAAGCCATCTATCAAAAGTGTGTGTGTGTGTGTGTGTGCGTGCGTCTGGGTGTGTGTGTGAGAGAGGGGGAGGTTGGGGGGGAGTGTATGGGTATGAGTGTAGGTGGTGTGTGGGTGGGTGGGTATTGTGGTGTGTGTGTGTGTGTGTGTGTTTGAACACAGAGAAAGTGAGAGAGATGTCTTGTTTATATTGCTTATGCTTTCAAATCCATCCACTTTTTTCCTCTCTAAAATATAATAGTATTTTTGTTTCTCTCTCCTCTCTCTCTCCTCTCTCTCTCTCTCTCTCCCTCCCTCCCTTCCTCTCTCTCTCCCTCTCCCTTGCTCTCCCTCCTTCTCTCTCTCTCTTCCTCCCTCCCTCCCGCTATCTCTCTCTTCTCTCTCTCTCTCTCTCTCCTTCTCTCTCTCTCTCTCCTCCCCCCCCCCCCTTCTTCTTCTCCTTCTTCGCAATTCTTCTTCTTCTTCTTCTTCTTCTCCTCTCCCTCCTCCTTCTTCTCATCCTCCTTCTCCTCCTCCTCCTTTCTTCTTCTTTTCTCTTCTTTTCTTCTTCTTCTTCTTCTTCTTCTTCTTCTTCTTCTTCTTCTTTTCTTCTTCTCGTCCTCCTCCCCCTCCTCTTCCTTCTTCTTCTTCTTCTTCTTCTTCTTCTTCTTCTTCTTCTTCTTCGCAATTCTTCTTCTTCGCAATTCTTCTTCTTCGCAATTCTTCTTCGCAATTCTTCTTCTTCTTCGCAATTCTTCTTCTTCTTCGCAATTCTTCTTCTTCTTCGCAATTCTTCTTCTTCTCCTTCTTCGCAATTCTTCTTCTTCTTCTCTCTCCCTCCTTTCTTCTCATCTCCTTCTCCTCCTCCTCCTTTCTTCTTCTTCTTCTTCTTCTTCTTTTCTTCTTCTTCTCGTCCTCCTCCCCTCCTCTTCCTTCTTCTTCTTCTTCTTCTTCTTCGCAATTCTTCTTCGCAATTATTCTTCTTCTTCGCAATTCTTCTTCTTCTTTTCTTCTCTTCTCTTCTTCTTCGCAATTCTCCATCCTCCTCCTCTCTCCTCCTCCTCCTCCTCCCTCCTCCTCCTCCTTCTCTTCCTCTTCCTCCTCCTTCCTCCTCCTCCTTATCGTCTCACCTCAACCCTCCCATCCTCATCCTCAACCTCAACCTCCTCTTCTTCCAACCGTCCCCAGACTACCACGGCAACGACGACGCCATCAACAACTACAGCAGCCACCACCACCACCATCACCACCACCATCACAACTACCACAGCGGCAGAGGCGACAAGGACAATGACGGGCAGGTTCAAAATCACGGCAGGACAAGAGTGGACGGCAGAACTGGGCGACTTTCAGTCTGTCCCTGCCACAAACCTCAGGAACGAGGTGGAGGAGGAGGTGAGTGAGGGGGTGTGAGGTGTGAGGGGGGGGGGGGGAGAGTGAGGGGGTGGGGGAAGTGGGGGTGGGGGGAAGAGTGGGAAGGGAGGGGACAGGTAGGGAGGGAGGGTGGAGAGGAAAGTCTGCTCTGGCCAAAAACTTCAGGAACGAGGTGGAGGAGGAGATAAGGGTGGGGTGAGGGGAAGAGAGCCTGCTCCAGTCAGAAACGAAGTGGGGGGGGGGGGGTGAGTGGGGGGGGGGAAGAGTGAGGGTGCGGGGGGGGGGGGGGGGGGGAGTGAGGGATGGGAGTGAGAGGGGGGGGAGGAGAGTATGCTCCAGTCCAGTCAGAAACGAAGTGAGGGGTGGTGAGTGGGGGTGGGGAAGAGTGGAGGTGGGGGGGGGGGGAGAGAGGGAGGGGTTGGAGGGAGGGGGTGGGGTGGAAGTGGATGGAGGGAGGGAGGGTGGGGAGGGGAGTCTGCTCTGGCCAAAAACTTCAGTAACAGGTGGAGGAGGAGGTGGGTAGGGGGAGAGTGGGGAGGAAGAGGGTGGGATGGGGGAAAGAGAGTCTGCTCCAGCCAGAAACCTCAGTAACGGAGTGGGGGGGAGGGAGGGAGGTGAGTGGGGGAGAGGGAGGGGGAGGGAAGAGGAAGAGGGTGGAGATAGGGAGGAAGTGGATGGAGGGAGGGAGGGTGGGGAGGGGAGTGTGCTCTGGCCAAAAACTTCAGGAACAAAGTGGAGGGGGAGGTGAGTGGGGTGGGATGGAGGGGTAGAGTGGGGAGGGAGAGTCTGCTCCAGTCAGAAACAAAGTGGAGGGAGGAGGTGAGTGGGGGTGGGGAAGAGTGGAGGTGGGGGGGGGGGACAGAGGGAGGGGTGGGAGGGAGGGGGTGGGGTGGAAGTGGAGGGAGGGGGACGGGGAGGGTGGGGAGGAGAGTCTTTTCTGGCCAAAAACTTCAGTATCGAAGTGGAGGAGGAGGTGAGGTGGGGTGAGGGGGGGTGGGGGAGGAGAGGGAGGGGAAGGAGTAGAGAGAAGGAAGGAGGGAGAGTGGGAAGAGGTAAGAGGGTGGAAAAGAGGGAGAGAGGGGTAGAGAGAAAGAGAGAGAGACAGGTGTTTGTGTGTGCATGCGCGTGCGTGTTTGTTTGTATGCGTGGTTGCTTGCTTTCGTGTGTGGGAGAGAAGGGGAGCGGGATGTAGGCGCGTACGTTTGTGTGTGTGTGTGTGTGTGTGTGTTGTGTGTGTGTGGTGTGTGTGTGTGTGCGATTATGGGTCCTTATTGTCCAATAATTGTTTTTAAAGATTTATTAACAGTTTGTCTGTGTGTGTGGTGTGTGGATGTGTGTGTGTGTTGTGTGTGTGTGTGTGGTGTGGGTGTGTGGTGTGTGTGTGTGTGTGTTTTCAGCTGAATACTTTGTTCAAGAACAGCGAACTGGGCGCTTACTATCGATCCTCGAAAATCATCAGTTTTGCGTGAGTCTGTCTGTCTGACTGTCTGTCTGTCTGTCTGTCTGCCTGCGTGTTTGTCCATTTTCTTGTCTGTCTTTCAGTCTTCCTGCCCATCTGTCTGTCTGTCTGTCTTCCTGTTATAGTTATTTTTGTTTATGATGATGGTGGTGGTGATGACGGCGATGATGATAGTGACGATGTTCATTATGCTTTATTATGATTCACTTTGCTTATATTTTTGTCTGTTTACTTTCTTTATTTTTTTTGTGGGCTGGTGTTAAGAAAAAGTCTTATCTTATTCTATTACCTCGAATACTTTCTTATTTGTCTGTTCGTGTTGTGTGTCGCTGGATGTTATTCCAAAAAAGTCGTTTATCTTATTCTGTTACCCTCAAAAATAAAAATTTTCGTTATTTGTCTGTCCATCTGCCTGTTTGTCTGTCCGTCTGCCTGTTTGTCTGTCCGTCTGTCTGTCTGTCCGTCCATCTGTCAAAGGCCAGATGAAGAATAGTTTGGGAATGCTTATTCTGTAAACCTTGGAAAATAAAGAACATTCGTTCATTCTGTCTGTCTGTTTGTCTGTCCGTCTGCCTGTCTGTCTGTCCGTCCGTCCGTCTGTCTGTCTGTCTCTCTCTGTTTGCAGTTATGTGTCATAAAATATATATCATAATTATGTTTAAAAAGAAGATTTAACGTCTCAACAATAACATTATAGTCTTGCGCTTGATTTCCATAAGTCTCATAACTACAATTATATCAAAATTATCATCATAATTTCTCGTTTTCTTTCAATTTCGCAGACAAGGCAGCGTGGTGGTGACCTATGACGTCACCAATTATCATCGTAATTTCTCGTTTTCTTTGAATTTCGCAGACAAGGCAGCGTGGTGGTGACCTATGACGCCACCTTTGCGTCAGCGAAGGCCGTGACGCCAGCTAACGTCAGCAAGGCTTTCGTGAACAACTTGAACCGAGAGAACTCCACCTTACCAGGAGGCAGACTGACCGTGGATAAAGACACGGTGAAACACCAAGGTCAGCCCTGGGTGTAGTCTGGGATGATTGGTTGGCTGGCTGGCTGGTTGGCTGGTTGTGGCTGGCTGGTGGGTTGGTTGGTTGGCTGGTTGATTGGTTGGTGGGTTGGCTGGTTTGGATTTGGTTGGCTGGGTTGGTTGGATTTTGGTTAATTGCTGGTTGGTTGGATTTTCGTTGTGGCGGTTGGTTGCTTGGTTGGTTATGGCTGGTGGTTGGTTGGTTTTGGTTATGGTGGATGATGGTTGGTTGGTTAGTTAATGGCTGGTTGATTGGTGTTTTGTTTGGTTAATGGCTGGATGATTGGTTGGCAGGTTTGGTTGTTATGGTGGATGATTGGTTGGTTGGTTTTTTCGTTGGCTGGTTGGTTGGTTGGCTGGCTGGTTTTGGTGGTTTTCGTGGTGGTGTTGGTTGGTTAATGCTGGATGGATTGGTTTTTTGGTTTGGTGGCTGGTGGGCTGGTTGGTTGGTTATTCGTTGGCGTGGTTGGCAGGTTGGTTTGGTTGGTTAATGGCTGGATGATTGGTTGGCTGGTTGGTTGGTTTTCGTGGTGGTTGGTTGGTTGTGTTGGCTGGTTGGTTAGTTGGTTTTTCGTAGGCTGGATGGTTGGTTGGTTAATGGCTGGATGATTGGTTGGTTGGTTGGTTGGTTGGCTGGAGCATTGGTTGGTCGGTTGGTGTATTGGTTGGTTGATAAATAAACAATTAGTTCGTATATCAACAGGATGTCTTGTCAGACGTATGGTGTTGATGTCACCTGGGCACACGTGCATTATGATTGTCACTGTGTCATTGTCAGACGTTGTTTGTTACGAAACATATTTTATTTGAAAAAAATAATAACATCAAAGCCAGCAATTAAGAAAAAAAATTCCAGCATGCACTAGCGTGATTATAATTGTGTAACGTGTGTGAGAGAGAGAAGAAGAGAGAGATAGAGAGAGAAAGAGAGTGTGTGTGTGTGTGTGTGTGTGTTGTGTGTGGCGTGTGCTGTGTGTTGTGTGGTGTGGTGCGTGAGTGCGTGGGCGTGGGAGTGTGGTGAGAGAGAGAAATACTTGCATTCGCACATTTATTTCGTGCATCCGTCCGTGTGTGTGTGTGTGTGTGTGTGTGCTGCGTAGTGTAGGAAGTACTTGCATTTACACACTTTTTCTAGCATTCGTCCATGAATAAGCCCGAAATCTAGGAATGAAATAAATTTGCTGCTAAGTACCACCCTCTGCAAAGCAAGAGATCTTGAAAATCTTTCCCAAATATTTTTTTTTAAATTATCTTTCAATATATTTTTTTTAATTTGATCGATCCCAACCATCTAAAACTTATCTTCTAACCTAAAAAAACAACAACAAACAAACAAACTTACATGTCGAAGAATACCAACTCTTCGTATGAGTGACGTGGTGATGACGTCACTGATGGATAACATGACGTCACGATGACGTACGTGTGCAGATGTAGCCGTCACTGCCGACGAGGAACCGGTGTTACCGAACTGGGCAATCGCCGTCATCGCTTGTGGCGCCGCTCTCCTCATCTTCTTCATCGTCTTCATCTGCGTGTTGGTAAGTGTGTTGGTAGTATACCCTGTTGTACACTCTGTATAATGTAGCTGCACAGGTTTTAACCTGAGATTTAAAACTTTAAATTAGTAAAGGAGGTAAAGGAGTCCCCATAACCTATAAGGTCGTAGGGGAGCGAGGCGTCAGAGACCTCACTTCTCTAGGGCCAGCATATTGAGGGCGGTGGCGCCCATCTCCTCTCCCTCGCTGCTTTACCTTCCCTGACCCTAAAGAGGGCAGGTACCCATTTACAGCTGGGTGAACTGGGGGAACTGTACTGAAGCCAAGGCGTGGCGCAAACGGTCACCCATCCAAGTGGTAACCACGCTCGACGCTGCTTAACTTGGCTGGGGGGAAAGCGAGTGCTCCGACCACTGAGCTATCCCGTAAAACTTTACGACTCAACATATTGTTTCGAGCATGCCCTAAGCTAGTTGCTTGTTATTGCTCTCGCTTTGCGTGTTGGTAAGAGTATTGGTTTTTATCTGTACATAGCTGCACAGGTTTAACCTGAGATTTAAAACTTTACGACTCAACATAGTGTTTCGAGCATGCTATAAGCTAGTTGCTTGTTATTGCTCTCGCTTTGCGTGGTGGTAAGGGTATTGGTTTTTATCTGTATATAACTGCACAGGTTTAACCTGTTTAAACTTTGGGGGGGGGGGGGGGGGGACGGGATAGCCTAGTGGTTAGAACATCGCCCGCGCAATCTGACGACCCGGGTTCGATTCCTGTTCAAGGGGAATTTTTTTTCCCCTGTAGTTAACATCAGTGCAGACTCCACTCTCCCCAAAAGTCCTGCGGATGAGACTCTAAACCGAGGCTCCGTGTGCGCGAACGCACGTAGGACATCTTGCGCACACGTTAAATCCTGTTCCGCTTTTCGTAAGAGTAGACCTTTGTGTGCCGGTGGGAACAGATGACAGAATTGACAAAACCGCATACACACGGGGACTGGAGGTATTAAAAAAAGAAGCACAAAAGTGCTTATTCCATTATCCTCGATATAAAAGAATTTTTTTTACAAATTTTAAAAATAACCTGAGATTTGATAGTTGAACGAGGTAAAAGCTCTTATAATAATAATAATAATAATAATGTATGGAATTTATATAGCGCTGGATCTATGGCCTATGTGGTCGGCGGGGTTATAAAGAAGAAGGATTGGGTTGGCTCGCAGTATAGGTAGTTTTATTCCTTACATAAATAGCAACACGGCCATACGGATGCCTGGCTGGCTGGCTGGCTGGTTAGGCCTGTCCAGCCTGACTGGTGGATGACAGTTTAGTCAGTTAGGTTATGGTAGCAATATGGAGCTGTTGTTGCAGTCTGACTCACATAACCCTGGTAAGGATATTTTTGGGTTTTGGTTTTTGTTTTGTTTAATGTCTTTTCACTACATGGTGATTTAGACACACCCGCATTCATACCAAAGTTGGATTATTTCTTACTAAATGTTTAGATATCAGAAGTAAGGGTGTTCACCTTACATGAAAGTATATGATTAACTGTTGTTCCTATGGGCCATATGGCCTGCAAAAACTGAATTAAAATTGTTATTGTTATTTATACCAAAGTACCTATTAAAAGTATTATTACACACCCTATCTCTCTCTCTCTCTCTCTCTCTCTCTCTCTCTCACTCTCTCTCTCTCTCTTTTCCTCTCCTTTACACAAGTAAGTTAAGTGGTAAGGATAGTCATGGCAAGTATAGCATGCACGTGACGCGTGCGTGCACACATACACCCACTCTGTCTGTGTGTGTGTGTCTGTCTCTGTCTGTCTGTCTGTCTCTCTCTCTCTCTCTTCTCTCTCTCTCTCTCTCTCTCTCTCTTCTTTTCCTCTCCTTTACACAAGTAAGTTAAGTGGTAAGGATAGTCATGGCAAGTATAGCATGCACGTGACGCGTGCGTGCACACATACACCCACTCTGTCTGTGTGTGTGTGTGTGTCTCTGTCTGTCTGTCTCTCTCTCTCTCTCTCACTCTCTCCCTCTCTCTCTCCTACATTTCTCCTCTGGTTCCCCTTTCCTCCCTCCTACTTTTTCCCTTTATTATTATTTGTATCATCATCATCATCATCACCATCATCATCATCACCATCATCATCACCATCATCATCACCACCATCATCATCACCATCATCATCACCACCATCATCATCATCATCATCATCATCATCAACAGTTCCTTCTTTTTCTCCTTCTCCCTTTTTTCTTTTTCGCAATACCTTCTCAAACCCTTCATTAAAAAAAATCCTCGGTAAGTATGCAAGACGCACAATACAAGTCAAGTCAAGTCAAAATTTTATTTCCAGATGGTACATTGAATAAGCAATGCATTTGCTTTATTTTATCAAGCCATCTATCTAGGAACAAATTTCTTAATGATTATACTTAAATACTACATTATTGCATCCTTTACCATTAAATTAAACCAGTAAAAAGAGGAAAATCGATAAGATAAAACATTGAAAAAAAAAACAAATTACCACATATACATATACACGCACACACATACTCATACACACCTGCGCGCGTGCGCGCTCACGTCCACACACACACACACACACACACTTAAATAAAGAATGTTTTAAGAATTTAAAAAAAAAAGAAAATCATAAAACGTCAGGACAAACAAATTACTTCACCTACTGTTTCATCCATTCCATTCACGTTTATACTTTAGATAATAAAAAAAAAGGTACAGGAACAAAACGTTAGAAAATACTAGGCATTCGTTGCGTCATATACCTTAAAAGGCATCCACCATTCCGTCTTCGCGCAGTGCTCCCGAAGGCAGACGCGGCAGAAGTACCATCTGACGGACGACCCTGACGACATAGGCTACCGTCGATCTTGGGCCTCCTCCGCCTCTTCCACCTACAACAACCACGCTTTCGCTTACGATAACGCCGCTTCCCCGTTAGGGACTACCCCCACAACGGCCACCATCACCACCACCACAGCAGCAGCGGCGGCGGCAAAATTCCGCTGGGCAATGGCGACGGAGGGGTAGTGGAGGACGAGGAGATGGGACGTGTGGCTGCTGGTGGTGGTGGTGGTGGTGGTAGTGGCGGTGTTGGTGGTGGTGTTGGTGGTGATGGTGGATTTGTTGCTGAGGTAAGTTGAGGATTGTGATGAGGGATGGAGGGTTTGTGTGTGTGGTAGGGGGGGGGGTGGTAGGTTGGTGGGTTGTGTGTGTGTATGAGTGTGCGTGTGTGTGGGGGGGAGGGGAGGAGATATGTGTGTGTGTTTTGTGTATGTGTGCGCGTGTGAGAGTGAGTGAGGGAGAGAGAAAGATAGAGTGTGTGTGTATGAGAGAGAAAGTGTATACATGTGTATTGGAGAGGGAAAAAGTGTGTTTGAGAGAGTGAGAGCCTGTCTGTCTGTCTGTCTGCCTGCCTGCCTGCCTGCCTGTGTGCATGTGTATGTGCGCGCACGCGCTTCTGCGTGCATGCAAGCGTTTGTGTGTGTGTTTACGCGCGCACGCATTAAAATGTCACTGTACGTATCGCTGAATAATGACATGTCCTGTCTCGTCTCCTTCTCTCTCTCTCTCTCTCTCTCTCTCTCTCTCTCTCTCTCTCTCTCTCTCTCTCTCTCCTCTCTCTCTCTCTCTCTCTCTCAGGACAAGAGCTTTTCAATCCGACAGTGCATGTTCCTCCCCCCCCCCCCTTCTCCAGCCAAAATTAACTTTAACATCGCTACCACAGAAGGCCTGAATAATGCCTCTGATGAGGTTTAACAATTTACCGATGCAGTTCACTGTTGTTGCCTGCAACTTAACATGTCATCACAGCTGTCAGTTTCCCCCCACTCTCAGCCGCTGTCCATCCCATCCCAGCCCAGCTGGTGCTGATTATAGCAGGAACTGACCACACTTGGACTTGGTAAAAGGAAGGGAGGGATGGTGCGTTGATTTTAGCACTGGGCTCTGAATCCTTAACTGAGTAATGCTGGATTTGCGCGCTGTGTGAGGGGATGTGGATAAAGGTAAAGGAGTCCCATAACCTATAAGGTCGTAGGGGAGCGAGGCGTCAGAGACCTCAACTTCTCCAGGGGCCAGCATATTGAGGGCAGCGGTGCCCATCTCCTCTCCGTCGCTGCTTTACCTTCCCTGACCCTAAAGCGGGCAGGTACCCATTTACATCTGGATGAACTGGGGGAACTGTACTGAAGCCAAGGCGCGCAAACGGTCACCCATCCAAGTGGTAACCACGCTCGACGCTGCTTAACTTGGCTGGGGGAAAGCGAGTGCTCTGACCACTGAGCTATCTCGTTCCCAATAATTATGTGAATACGTAATCAAATAACTGAACGGAATGTCCCTTGTGTGTTGTTGTTGCTGTTGTGTCAGTCTACTAAAGTTTGTGGTTGTTGAAATAAGGCAGTTGAGGAGAACGTCATTATTTTTTTCACGTTGCACTGTTTGGTTTTGGATTAGACATTTAATCAATTTACATTTCATCCTTTCATTTCGGTTTTGGCACCATCATTAAAGCTGAATGTTATGAGTTAGAAGAACAGCTGTTTGGTTGTTTTTTTTACAGTGAGTATATTGAGGTGAATGTCATTCTTTTTTCCACGTTGCACTTCAGGATTTTGGATTACATGATGGCAGTAGTAGCAAAAACTTTAATGTTTTGCAAGTTAGAAGGACAGCTTTTACATTGGGTATGGTAAGGCGAATGTTAAATCGTTCTTCATCTTGCACTGCAGGGTTTGGGATTAGAATGATGATGGCATCAATAGAAAAGCCGGGTGTTTTTAAGTTCGAAGACCAAAGTTGACATGGGGGTATGTTTCTGATTTCCTTCCTGCACCTCCCGGCGCCATTTTGCATCTGAAGACTTTTGGTTTAGCACTGCCTGGTTGTGGATTATTATTATTATTATTATTATTATTATTATATTATTATTATTATTATTATTACTACTACTATTATTATTATCATTATTATTACTATTATTATTATTACTATTATCATCATCATCATCATTATTATCATTATTATTATTATTATTTTCTTTTTGCCTTCCTCGGGTAGAGGAGGAAGAGTGGAGTCTACACTGATGTTAACTCCAGGAAGGGGGAAAATAATCCCCTTGAACGGGATTCGAACCCGGGTCAGCAGATCACGAGCGCAATGCGCATCGCTCAAACCAACCAGGCTATCCG
>CM054162.1:42841092-42843592 GCA_028751875.1 Rapana venosa
GTGAGTGCTATTGATCAGGGTTTTGTTTTTATTTTTCTCAATTCTTTGATGTTAAGTTTTTCCCCCGGAAATACTGTTGACCAAAGTGGCTTTAACTCGTTTGAAATGAGCTGTTAACAGATTTTGCATTGTGGATGGTAGATTTCAGTTGAGAGAGAGAGAAAGAGAGAGAGAGAGAGAGAGAGAGAGGAGAGGAGAGAGAGAGAGAGAGAGAGAGAGAGAGAGAGAGAGACGAAACCTTCAAAGGGCGACAACATTCCAGATACAAACTCTGTGATAACAAACTTACTTCCCTTAGACCAGTATTCTGTTTCTGTCGTTTCATTTTTGTCGATTTCAAAATGAAAAAAAAAATAATGATTTTTCAGTTTCGTGAATGAAATGCACCTGTCATCAATATTACTTTTTTTTTTATAGAGATATTATTTTGTACCTTAACCACATCGATCACAGTGTGACCTGATTGTACTTACAATATCAAATGAATCTTTCTTTCTTGTATGTTAGTCCGTCCATTTGATATTGGACTTTCCCGATTTTTGATTTATAATTATGCAAAAGATATCAAATGTTCTACAGGGGGAGGTGTGGGAATGGGGGGGGGGGGAGAAGGGGGAGTTTGATCAGAAAACGCAAAAGAATAAGTATGTCATAGGCTGCTGCCAATTGGAATTGAGAAAATGAAGTTTGGATTCAAGCTTATGAATGTTGGTTTTCCTTATTTTTGTGCTGTGTCAGTTTGAAGGGGAGTGAACAAAGTTTTGTGTGTGTGTGGTGTCGGTATGTGTGTGGGGTGTAGTTTCAGGGTGGAGGGGGTGGGGTGTGGGTGGTGTGTGGTAGTATGTTCGGATGTACATCAAGTACGGTTCGTCTCTAAGAAACTTTATTTTTTAAAGCAGAACACACAAAAAACAACAAAGACCTACTGGATATTTCAATGAGTTTTACCACCGTAGCCATGACAGGAACATTAATCAACCACAGATTTGTGAAGAAGCCATTTCAACATGGACACACTGATGCATGACAGGGGTTTTTGATTACGAGGCATTTCCATGTCGGTTTGTGTTTTTTTCCCTCATAAAAGTGACAACTGGTATTTTTGAAAAATGACCTTTTTTATATTATTGTATGAAAATATACATATATAGCCATGTATTTTTTATGTCTTTTTTTTCCTCTCACAACCATGACAATTTGTAGCAAACTCAAATCTGCTTGTGTAGGAAGGGTGGGGGGGGGGGGGGGGGGCTTGCTTGGTCACAAACTGTGGGTGTATAATTATCTAATCAAACGAATGTTTGTAGTGTGGGTTTTTTTGTTGTTGTTGTTGGTTGTTTTTTTTGTTTTGCCGTGATCCACAGTATGACTGTATCCCACCATTATGGTTTTTACTATTTTAAAAAAATATATCTACTGCCGTGTCATTGAACTGTATGACGTGTACATTACGCAGCGTGTCATTTGACAGTGACGTTGCAGTGTCTGCCATGACGTCATTTAGGATGGAATACTCATGATGCTGTGACGTTTGGTTGGATAAGTGACGATGAATGATGTGTGGAGAGTAGGAAACTGGATTCAGAGCAAGTTCTGAGATAATTATGAAATTTCGTCTGCCTTCTCATATTTTTTCCCCTTTAGAAATTTGCCCTTTCACAAATTTGCCCTTTTAAGGTGTGCCCTCAGTAACAAAAGAAGACCTTTTTCAGGTGTACTTTCAACTTTTTTTTTTTTACCCATTATTGAATCATTGAAACATAATGTTTGGAAGTATCCTTATGTATAAGAATCACACCAACGTATTATGTATCTAGTGATCTTGGCAACAACACACAATTTTTTTTTTTTTTTTTTGGGGGGGGGGGGGGGGGGAATCTAAAGACAAAGTTTTGTGCAAGCCATGAATTAAAGCCATACCTGACTGGGCAGCAAGTCTTGTCACTTTAAACATTGTCACATTCCGAAGTCGGATGCGCTGGTCCTAACTTGTCAGGCGATTAACGGCAGCGCAAATGCATTTTTGCTCATAAATTATGATAGACAACAGTAGTTGCTATCTGAGCGTTCGACGACAAAGAAGAAGAAGAAATATTGTTAAGTGGAAAAAGGATAGGGGGAAATAAACTTGCTACCTTATCTTGTTAGGGGAAAATTTTTTTAAAAAGTAAAGAAAGAAAACAGAAGAAAAAATGGTGACAGAAAGTTGAGAAATAGGGGGAAATAAAATCAAACCATGTTAACAATTGGAAAAAAAATAAAAACTGATTTTTTTTGTTTTTGTGAGATATATGGTCAGGGTGTTTTTTGTTGGTTTTTTTGGTTTGTTTTTCTTTTTAGTCTTTATTCAGGAAAACCGAATCAAAATTAATACTTCTGAGTGTAACTTACTGCTATGGTGAATCCAGGTTTATTGTCAATGACGTGTGTATGTATTGTGTAAGGGTGTGTGTGTGTGTATTAGGTTAATATGTATGGATGTTATGCTTCGATGTATGTT
>CM054162.1:42851092-42853592 GCA_028751875.1 Rapana venosa
ACCAGAGAAAGTGTAAGCTAGTTTACAAGTGGATCTGTTTATCTAGGTTATGACAAATGGTTAGGTTCTGGGTGTTATTTCCAGCCTTGTCCTTTCTTTCCATTTTGACAGGAAAACTGAACTGATTGTCAAGTCTTTTGGAAGGATACTTTAAAATCCAGTGAGACACGTGTGCTTACGGACTTGGGCATGTCAAGAGAACTTAAGACAGGTTGAAAATCGGAAAGAGCAGGGAGGCGTCTTCTGATCGATTGCCCTGGCAAAATTGGTAGTTCGATTTCCAGGACAAAATTGGAAGGTTCGATTTCCAGAAAAAAATTGGTAGGTTCGATTTCCAGGACAAAATTGGAAGGTTCGATTTTCAGGACAGGTTCGATTTCCAGGACAAAATTGGTAGGTTCGATTCTCAGGACAAAATTGGTAGGTTCGATTCTCAGGACATAATTGGTAGGTTCGATTCTCAGGACAAATTTGGTAGGTTCGATTCTCAGGACATAATTGGTAGGTTCGATTCTCAGGACAAAATTGGTAGGTTCGATTCTCAGGACAAATTTGGTAGGTTCGATTTCCAGGACAAATTTGGTAGGTTCGATTTCCAGGACAAATTTGGTAGGTTCGATTTCCAGGACAAAATTGGTAGGTTCGATTTCCAGGACAAAATTGGTAGGTTCGATTCTCAGGACAAAATTGGTAGGTTCGATTTCCAGGACAAAATTGGTAGGTTCGATTTCCAGGACAAAATTGGTAGGTTCGATTTCCAGGACAAAATTGGTAGGTTCGATTTCCAGGACAAAATTGGTAGGTTCGATTCTCAGGACAAAATTGGTAGGTTCGATTTCCAGGACAAAAAATTGGTAGGTTCGATTCCCAGGACAAAATTGGAAGGTTCGATTTCCAGGACGAAATTGGAAGGTTCGATTTCCAGGACAAAATTGGTAGGTTCGATTTCCAGGACAAAATTGGTCGGTTCGATTTCCAGGACGAAATTGGAAGGTTCGATTTCCAGGACAAAATTGGTAGGTTCGATTTCCAGGACAAAATTGGTAGGTTCGATTTCCAGGACAAAATTGGTAGGTTCGATTTCCAACTGTGTCCCCAAAGTCAGACGGAATGCGGCTACCTTACAGGCGCAGGGAAAACGGTGCCATATTGAACAACTCTCACCACCGGAGCACTAGCCTAGGCATTACAGACAAAGGTTGTGACCATGGGTTTGGCGTTGGTGTCGATGAACAGTACAGGGTATGTACGGAGAACACTATGAGCAAGATGAGACAGGTGACAGCGACAGGGAATGGGACTATGTAGGTGATCAGCGGTCAGTGCCTGGGCTTTATCGCAGTTCTTGATTAAACCATTGACGCTGGGGGCAACAACAGCAAAGTGAGAGGCTGTATGACCAGTGGCTTTCTTTCCCACTCATGGAATTCCACTTTACAGCTTAGTCTTTAGTGATCGACTATGACTCTCTGACTAGGAGGCTTGACTCGCACAGTCCCTATGTGCTGCAGCCCTGGGGGGCTTGTTGGCCTTTGGAGAACATCTCCAACGCTGACTGTCCTTATGCCCACTTGGCCGAGAGAGTGGGGATATACTGTGGGCAAGGCATCTCCACTATAATCAAATTTCTGCCCAGTTTCCAAAACAGCAGCTGCCTCCTCTGCTGTTTTGGAGGTCATCGTCGGACACGACGGACAAACATACAAGGTGACCAGGGTCATGCAGGCTTGCAGGCTGCAGGTAGCTCCTCACAGTGGGTAGTTAGCGGCACGATTTTTCTGACCAGAAACCAAATGGTCCATGACTACAGTGACCTTCGCTTCGCTTCGCTTCCTCAACGACCTTGAGTAAACCGCCACTCACCTTGTGGACTTCTTAACCAATCTGCGTGCTGTCAAAAGCTGAACGCACGCGAGACATCTTGTGCACGTGTGAAAAGCCGTATGTGGCTTTCGGAAGCCATTTCCTACTAGGATTACAGAATGGAAAGAAGAAAAAAAGAAACGATAACGAAATTTTATTTTCTGAGGGTAATAGAATAAGTACAAGACTTTTTTACATCCAGCCCTCGAAAAGAAACCGCATGCAGAGTTGTCCCGCTTTAGGCACGATCCCCTGAAGTCGTAATGCGGTTACCTGAATGGTTGGTTAAAAACGGTCGTATCTGCAAAATGTCATCTTTGATGAATCTTGGAGCTCTAGCCAAGGAACAAGGTAAAAATCCAACTCTGTATTATTTTAGTTAATAAGTAAATTCATGGGGGAAAAAATCGGCAAACTGTGAAAATATTTTGCACAGAGTTGTGTGTGAACTGTGACTGTGAACTGTTGGAGCTTTCAACACTGATGATATGGATTACCTGATCACCAGCTATGAACTGTTAGAGCTTTCAACATTGATGAGATGGGTTACCTGATCACCAACCATACCACAAGTAAGTATCAATAGTATTTTGTTGTTGTTGTTGTTTTGTGTTGTATTTTCTGTCTTCTTTTTTTT
>CM054162.1:42866092-42871092 GCA_028751875.1 Rapana venosa
TGTGTGTCTGTCTCTGTGTGTCTCTGTCTGTGTGTGTCTGTGTCTGTGTGCTGTCTCTGTGTGTCTGTCTCTGTGTTGTCTGTGTCTGTGTGTCTGTGTGTCTGTCTCTGTGTGTCTGTCTCTGTGTGTCGTCTCTGTGGTTCTGTCTCTGTGTGTCTGTCTCTGTTTCTTTCGCTGTCTTTGTCGTCATCTGTCTCTGTGTGTCTGTCTCTGTGTGTCTGTCTCTGTGTCTCGGACTGTCTTTGTCTCTATCTCTCCCTCACTCGCTCTCACGGAGACTGAATGTAAAAACAACAACAAAGCACATGAATGCTTATCCATTATCATCGAAATGAAGAATAAATTAAATCTCTCTCTCTCTCTCTCTCTCCTATCTATCTGTCTGTCTGTCTGTCTGAATCCTATCTTACCTACCTACCTCTCTCTCTCTCTCTCTATCTATCTATCTATCTATCTATCTATCTATCTGTCTGTCTGTCTGTCCTGTCTGTCTGTCTGTCTGTCTACCTACCTACCTCTCTCTCTCTCTCTTTCTTCTATCTCTGTCTCTGTTTCTGTCTTCTTTCTCTTTCTTCCCCCTCCACTCCATCCCCCTCCTCCTCTCCCTCTCTGTCTCTCCATCTGTCTCTCTCTGTCTGTCTTTGTCTCTGTCTCTGTCTCTCTGTCCTCTGTCTCTCTTTTCGTGACCAGCGGCAGGTTACTAAACGTGTCACAGATTTATTAAAGGAAGAAATAATGAGGGGGGGGGGGGGGGGGGGGAAGGGTCTTGGAGGGGGTGATGATGGTGGTGAAGATGGTAGTTGTGGGTGGTGGTGTGGTGCTGGTGGTGGTTGTGGTTTTTAATGTGCGTGCGTGTGTCTGTGTGTGTTAGGGTGTGTGTTAGGGTGTATGTTAGGGTGTAGTGTGTTAGGGTGTATGTTAGGGTGTGTGTCAGGGTGTGTGTTAGGGTGTAGTGTGTTAGGGTGTATGTTAGGGTGTATGTTAGGGTGTGTGTTAGGGTGTGTGTTAGGGTGTGTGTTAGGGTGTATGTTAGGGTGTGTGTTAGGGTGTAGTATGTCAGGTGTGTGTCAGGGTGTATGTTAGGGTGTATGTTAGGGTGTGTGTTAGGGTGTGTGTTAGGGTGTAGTATGTTAGGGTGTGTTAGGTGGTATGTTAGGGTGTATGTTAGGGTGTGTGTTAGGGTGTGTGTTAGGGGTGTATGTTAGGGTGTGTGTTAGGGTGTATGTTTAGGGTGTATGTTAGGGTGTATGTTAGGGTGTATGTTAAGGGTGTATGTTAGGGTGTATGTTAGGGTGTGTGTTAGGGTGTATGTTAGGGTGTGTGTTAGGGTGTATGTTAGGGTGTGTGTTAGGGTGTGTGTTAGGGTGTGTGTTAGGGTGTGTGTTAGGGTGTATGTTAGGTGTGTGTTAGGGTGTGTGTTAGGGTGTGTGTTAGGGTGTGTGTTAGGGTGTATGTTAGGGTGTGTGTTAGGGTGTGTGTTAGGGTGTGTGTTAGGGTGTATGTTAGGGTGTATGTTAGGTGTGTGTTAGGGTGTAGTATGTTAGGGTGTATGTTAGGGTGTGTGTTAGGGTGTATGTTAGGGTGTGTGTTAGGGTGTGTGTTAGGGTGTGTGTTAGGGTGTATGTTAGGTGTATGTTAGGGTGTGTGTTAGGGTGTGTGTTAGGTGTGTGTTAGGGTGTGTGTTAGGGTGTATGTTAGGGTGTATGTTAGGGTGTGTGTTAGGGTGGTGTTAGGGTGTGTGTTAGGGTGGTGTTAGTGGTGTATGTAGGGTGTGTGTTAGGGTGTGTGTAGGTGTGTGTGGTAGGGTGTGTATAGGGAGTAGTATGTAGGGTGAATGTTAGGGTGTGTGTTAGGGTGTATGTTAGGGCGTGTGTGTTAGTATGTGTATATGTAAGTTTGTATGTATGTATGCATGCACAACATCTTGCGCATACCTTAAATCCTGTTCCGCTTTTCGTAAGAGTGGGCCATTGTGTGCCGGTGGGAACAGATGACAGAATTTACAAAACCGCATACACAAGGGGACTGGATGTAAAAAAGCACATGAGTGCTTATTCCATAACCCTCGATATAAAAGAATAAATAAAACAAATAAATAATACAGTCTTCAAAATGTGGTGTGCTTTGTTGTTTCGTTTTGTTTCGTTGTTGTTTTAGCCCAGGCCAAAATATCTGTCCGTTATTGATACATTAATCTGTTGTTATGCTGTGGAATATCATGTTGAGATTTTCTTCAGCAATGACAATCTCATAACATAACAACCTGTAATTTAAAAAGGGGGGTAAAGCTATCCCATATCCTATGCGGTCGTAGGGGAGCGAGGCGTCAGAGACCTCAACTTCTCCAGGGGCCAGCATATTGAGAGCAGCGCCCATCTCCTCTCCCTCTCTCGCTGCTTTACCTTCCCTGACCCTAAAGAAGGCAGGTACCCATTTACAGCCGGGTGAACTGGGGGACTGTACTGAAGTCGAAGCGTACGAACAGCCACCCATCTAAGAGAGTAAAGTTACGTTCGATGCTGTTTAAAAACCTTTACTTGGGGGAGAGGGGTTTGCTCGGGACCACTGACTATCCCGTCTCCTTTTTATCTTTTTCTCTAAAAAATGAAAAAAAAATTTCCCCAAAATCGATAGCGGGTGTCTAACAGTGAAAAACAAAAAACCACAATCCCTCATTGGCAATCTCCCTCCCCCCCCTCCCCCCAAAGGAATAGATTAAAAAAGGGCACTAAAGCTTTTTCCTTATCCTCGATATAAAAGGAAAAAATAAATAAATATTTCTGTCTCTTTTTCTCACCTTTCTCTCTCTCTCTCAATCTCTCTCTCCTTTTCTTCCTTCCTTCTCCTCCTCTCATAAAAATCTCTTTTCTCTCTTTTCTCCTTTTCTCTTTCTCTCCCGTATGGGTTTTTTTGGGGGTCCCTCTCTCAATCTGCATCTCTGTATCCCCTGTCTCTCCTGAACCTCTGTCTCTCTCTCAGTCCCTGCTGTGCCACTTTTTCCCTGTCTCTCTCTCAAACCTCCCCTCTCCCCCCCCCGTCCCTTACTCCTTGTTTATTTTCCAGCCCCCCCCCCCCCCCCCCCCTCTCGCTTTCCTTCTCCCTCATGTCTCTGTCTTCCAACCTCTTCTCTTTCTCCAATCCTCTTTCTTTCAGTCTGTTTTCTGCCCTTTTCTGTCTGCCCCCCCCGCTCTCTTCTAAAATCTTTTTTAACTCTCTCGGGTATGAAATGTATTTTTTTGTCCCCCGTCTCTATCTCCCCTTTTTCTACCCCCTTTCCCCTCCCTCTCCTCTCCCCTCTCGTCTCCCCTCTTTTTTCCTTCCCTTCTCTTTTTTTTCCCCCCTCCCTCTCCCTCTGTCTCTCCCTCCCCCCCCTCCCTCCTCTCTCCCCCCCCTGTGATGTGGTGTGATCTTTTCTTTCACTGCAATAGCTGAACCCGTAAAATAAATTCGTTTCCCATTTTTCTCTCTGACTTTTTAAAACTTTTAAGGCTGACGGTTTTTTGGGTTGGGTTTAAGTGCAAAACTGTGCGAGTGGGGAGGGAAAATTAGTGTGAATGTCCCCTTTTATTGGGAGAGAAAATTTGATGCTTTATAGATATGAAATTTAAGTCAATTTTATCGATTGAATGGTTAAACATATAATTGACTGATAATGGAGTTGATTGCAATATAACTAAGTGATAAAGTTTAAATTTACAGCTTTTATTGTGGGTTTTGTTTTTTCTTTCTTCAAAGTTTGTTCCTGTTGGGGTTCCCCTTTTTTTTCATGAGGGGCCGGTGAAAAAAACCCCTGGCTTTAAACCATTTAACCTTTAATAAAGCCCTTCGAGTTCGAAACATTCGGGTTCAAGTTCCCTCCCTCCCACCTCCCTCCCTCCCTCTATCTCTGTCTCTCTTCTTCTCTCTGTCTATCTGTCGCTCTCCCTCCCTCCCCATCTCTCTCTCCCTCCGTCCCTCTCCGTCCCTCTCTCATCCTCCCTCTCCCCACTATCTGTCTCTCCACCCTCTCTGTGTCTCTGTCTCTCCCCCTCTCCACCCCCATCTTCCTCTCCCTTTCTCCCTTCCCCTCTCTCTCTCTCTCCTTCTCCCTCTCTCCCATCCCTCCCCATCTCCCTCCCTCTGTCTCTCTCTCCCCCCCCTTTCTACCTTCCTCTCTCTCCCTCCCCCTCTCTGTCTCTCTCTTCCTCTCCCTCTCTCCCCATCCCTTCCCATCTCTCTCTGTCCTCCCCCTCCCCTCTCTCTCCCTCCCCCCACTTCCCATCCTTCCCCCTCTCCCTCCCTCCTTCCTACCTTCTTCTCCCTCCCTCCCCCTCTCTGTCTCTCTCTCTCCCTCCCTCCTTCCTACCTCCCCTCTACCTCCCTCTCTCCCCCTCCCTCCTCCCTACCTCTCCCTCCCTCTCTCCCCCTCCTCTCCCCTCCCTCCTTCCTACCTTCCTCTCTTTCTCCCTCTCTCCCCCCTCCCTCCCTCCCTCTCTCTCTCCTCCATCCCCCTCTCTTTCTCTCTCTCTCCCCCTCCCTCCTCCCTGCCTCCCCTCTCCCTCCCTCTCTCCCCCTCCCTCCTTCCTATCTTCCCCTCTCCCTCCCTCCTCTCTCCTCCATCTCTCCCCCTCCCTCCTTCCTACCTTCCTCTCTTTCCCTCTCTCCCCCCTCCCTCCCTCCCTCTCTCTCTCCCTCCATCCCCTCTCTTCTCTCTCTCCTCCCCCTCCCTCCTCCCTGCCTCCCCCTCTCCCTCCCTCTCTCCCCCTCCCTCCTTCCTACCTTCCTCTCTCTCTCCCTCCCTCCCCCTCTCTCTCTCTCTCTCTCCCTCTCTGTCCCTCCCTCATTCCTACCTCCCCTTCTCCCTCCCTCTCTCCCCTCCCTCCTTCCTACCTTCCTCTCTCTCTCTCACCCCCCCCTCTCCCATCCTCTCTCTCTCTCTTCTCTCTCTCTCTCTCTCCCTCTCCCTCCCTCTCCCACACTCTCTCTCTCCCACCTCTCCCTCCCTCCCCCTCTCTCTCTCT
>CM054162.1:42873336-42899530 GCA_028751875.1 Rapana venosa
GACAATGCTCGTGTAATTACTCCGTGATGCTGAACGCAAAGTACAAAATATCTGTTATCTTTAGAATTGTGTTGTGAATCACCAGGCTTGCACGCTTTGATTGCACAGCAATATCAGTCAAGGCACAAAATCACAATAACTCTCACACACAACCACAAAAATTTTACATATATCAATGTCCTGTGCTCTCAGCAGTAGGCCTACTGCTGTGTTTGTATTGGCAACATGCCAAAATCTTTTGCTAACTACTCGTGCAAAAGAGGCGTGGCTAAGTATTGACCATCAGATAGGAAGGTACACACGCGCAAAAAGGGAGTGGCTAAGTATTGCACCATCGATAGGAAGGTTTATATTTATTAATTTTCACTTTTTTCTATCGCCCCTTCGGGGCAGCAAGTGGGGAAGTCGGAATGGGGTTTAGACTGGGCAGGCAGGCAGAGCAGGCAGGCACGGGTTCGAACCCTGGTAGGGTAGCAGTAGGCTACAGGTCCTTATATTTTATGTGTTGTGCTGTGTGTACTTGTTTGTGCTGTTAAGTGTTTGTGTGTTATGTCCTTTTTTGTACTATGTTTGTTGTGTGAGTGTGTATTATGTTGTCCTGTTATGTGTTGTGTAAAATGCGTGTGGGTGTGTGAATGCGGTGTGTCGGATTCCAACAGTCGTGAATGCCGGAAATTTCTCCGCTACCCAAAGCCCCGTTGCAGTGCCCTCCAATTGCTCTCCTTCTGTAACGGAGCCTGGGTAGCGGAGAAGGTTTTGCACTTTTTTTTTTAAAATAAAAAATTCAGCATAAATCAAATAATAAAGAATTTTTTCTAGTATTTTTGTATTAGTTCTTGACAAGATATTGTTTAGCAAAAAATCCTATAATTTTATATTCTATCTGTCCCGTAGTCTGACGACCGTGGGGGCACCCTCAAAGACTCAACAACCAGTTCCCTCCATTCCTCTCTCTGTTCTGCCTTTCTCAGGGTTTTGTTGAGTTCTAGGCCTGTCCATTCGCTGATATTATCCTCCCAGCTCTTCCTTGGTCTGCCTCTTCTTCTTCCTCCTTGGACAGTGCCTTGCAAAACTGTCTTTGCAATTCCTTCGGATCTTGTGACATGCCCATACCATTTAAGTTTACGCTTTTTTACGATCGTTAGAAGGTTCTCATAGGGTCCAATGGTTTGCTGGATTCTGTTATGCACGCTTTCGTTGCTTATGTGGTCTTTGTAGGAGATGCCAAGGAGTCTCCGAAAGCATCTCATCTCCACTGCCTGTATCTTCTTCTCCAAATCTGCAGTCAGGGTCCATGATTCACAGGCATACAGAAATATGGATATGACAAGGGAGCGCATTAGTCTGATCTTGGAGATAAGTGAGATATTCTTATCTCTCCAGATGGTGTTTAGTTTTGACAAAGCTCTTATTGTCTGTGCAGTCCTGCATACTACTTCTGGCTTGGATCCCTGGTCTGATACAATGGCTCCCAGGTACTTGAAGCTTTGAACTGTTTCCAGTTCCGGCCCTTAAAACCCTGATATCGTGTTTAATCCCTTTGGGGTGTTATTAGTCATAAAGGTTTGGTCTTCTTTGCACTGTTTTCCATTTTCGTATGTTTTTGGGGGGCCTTTTTCAAAGGTTTTCTGTTAGGGGGCCCGTCTTTTTTGATCCAGCTATTCCATCAATGTCATTGCGAAGCGGGGGGTTTGGGGATTTTTTTCTGCCCCCCCAATTGCTGACTGACCTTCATGATGTTCCGGGTGCTTCACCCCATGATTTCTCAAGGAAAAAGATTTGAAAGAGGGGGGTGAGAGAAAAACACCCATCCCCTTTAAACCCCAAACTGTTTTTCCCCAAAACCCATTCCCAAGGTTGTTGTTGTGTACATTTCCCACTGGTGGCCTCGCGTAAAAGCTGTTTGAGGGATTTTTGAATCCGGGTTTTTGCTTGATGTGTAAAATTCATGGTTCCCAACAAAGCGGCAGGCCAACCCCTGTAAAACCCTTTTTAAAAAGGGAAAAAATTGGGGGTTTTAAAGGGTTTCCTTGTTGAGGTTGAAGGAAACCCCCTCACATAGTATTTTGAGGTTAAATTTATCTGTTCGGGTTGTGCTGCCCCCTGCTCTAAAAACCTGCTTGTTCCTAGAAATGGGGGTCTCTGCTTGTGGCTTAAAGTTTTCAATATTATCTGCAGCTTAACCTTGTTGGGGTGACAAAGGGACGCTAAATTGTGGGGTAATTTTTGGCTTTGTTGTAGATTTCTTTCCCTTGGGGTGGTGTTTGATGAGGGGGACTGTTTTCCATGGGTTGGCCTTTTTTCCTGTCTGCCAGATCTTGTTGCAGTTTTTTTAAGTAGGGAAAGTTTGACCCATGGCTTCCCCCCCCATCTTGGACCCCCTCAGCGGGAATGTTGTCCCCCCCTTTGTGTTTCCCCCCCTTTTCAGGATTTTTGACTGCTGTTTTCCACTTTTCTCGGGGAAGGAAGGGTGACTGTCTTTGTCTTTTTTTTCGGGTACTTTAAGGATTTCTGGTTTCCTGCAGTTCTATGGGTTTAAAAGGGTTAAGACCCAGTATTCTGCCCCTTCTTTTTCAGAATATCCGGGCCCCCGCCCAGTTGGACACTTCCCATTTTTGTCTTGGATTTTTTAAAAAACCCTTTTCTTTTTTTGTGTTTAGTCATTTTTCACCCAAGGGGTTTTTATGTTTTTTGCTATTGTTTTTCTTGATGTTCTTTAAAATGCCTTTCCCAATTTTAAACCGATTTCTTTTTTTCTTTTGCCTCCGTCATGGACTTCCTGATTTTTTTTTTTGATGCCCTTTTTTGGTTTTCTGCTCTTTTTTTTTGTTTCATTTTTCTTTTTTCTTTAAACTTCTTTGCTTGTCCCCTTTTGGGGTAGGGTGTTAGTGTGACCCATGGTTTTTTTGATTTTGGTCGGTGTTTCCCAAAGGGAAGCTAGCTTGTTTTGTTTCAGTCACTGCGGGTTTTAAAACTATTCGCCCATTTGTATCTTTTGTCTGGTCTATCCAGTGAGTGCGGGCAAAATTTCCAAACCCTTGTTTAAATTTAATTTTTAATTCCCTCTGGGCCCTTTCCCGCTTCTCGAGGTCAAAATTTTGTCCGGAGGGTTGTTCCTTTTGTGGTTTTTTCTTTTGAGTTTAGTCGGAAAGTCTCATCAAAAAAAATCTTGATTACCCCCCTAGGGTCTGTCCGGGAAAAACTTCGTGTCTGGGCGATTTTTTAACACTAAAATGAAAGTTTTTTTTCCATGAGAATCTATTTGGTTTTTGGTTTTTCTCCTTTTGGGGCTATGCCATGTTTTTTCGGGTTTTCTTGTGGGGGCCCAAAGTGTTTTTCACTAGCTGGGGTGGTTTTTAAATGGAAAATTTTGGAGTCTAAAAGCCTCTTTCTTTTGGATTGGGTTATTACAATGTGGCCCAAAAAACCCCCCCTCCCAATTTTTCCCATCCCATCTTCTCCTCCCCTTGGCTTTTCCAGTCCCCCTTCCCAAAAAGGGGGATGTTTTTCCCTTGGGGTTTTTGATTCGAACCTCTTTTTAGTGGTCTTTAAAATTTTCTATGGCTTCATCTGTGCAGGTCTAAAGGTAGGGGCGTTTTGCCTGTACTATGGGTTATTTTAAAGGGGGGGTTGTCTCAGGCGGATGGTAAAAAGTCTGCGGGGTCACAGGTGGCAGCTCATGAGGGTGTTCATGGTGTTTTTTGGAACGAGAAACCCCACCCCGTGTTAATGTTATCCCTTTTTTCCCCACTTTTGTAAACTTGTGGTTTTCCCTGGGTCGTTTTTTTCTCCCATTTTTTTCCCACCTGACTTGCAGACCCCAAGGGGATTTTCCCATTGAAAAAATTCCTGGACATCTAATGTGTCATTTTCTTCCATTTTGGGCCGCAGTTTCTTAGTGTGTACTTTCCCAATGTGCCAAGGGATGGGTTGTTTTTTGGCCCCCAAATTTTTTCTTGTTTTTACATCAGGAGCATACTTTGGGAATCTGTTTTGATGAGCAACAAAAGGGCGCGGTATTGGAAAACCCGGGGGGACGCCCGGGATCGGTTTGGAGATTTGGCTGCCCCTTTTTTAATGGGTTTTATTTTGGGGCAAAAAAAACCCTGGCGGAGCCCACCCCTCTCCGGTCGGTTTTTTTGGGGGGTTTACTCCCCACATTTTGGGGGTTTGGTTCCCGGGGGGTTTAAATTTTGGTTTCCAGTGCAGAGGGGTCTCTGACCTGACCTTTTAATTTTTTTAAAATTACCCCACCCAAAAAAAAAAAATAGGAACATTTTCTTTTTAAAAAGGGTTCTTGAAAAAATTTTTTTTAGTTTTTAAAAAAAAGTTGTTGATAAAGTTTTTGGGACAAGTTTTTGGGAAAAGAAAAGGTTTTAGCATAAATTCCCTTTAATTTTTAATGGGTTTTACCCATCCAAAAAGGGAAATTGGCAACCCCCTGTGGTCGAGGGGTTTTAGGCGGGTAAAAATGGGGTTGTTTTTCCAAGGTCGCGGGTTCGCCCCGGGCTGGGCTTGGTGTTGTGCCCTTTGGGGGAAAGACACTTTACTCCTTTTTTTCCTAACTCCACCCAGGGTTTTCAAGTGGGTACCAGCTCTGGGGGATGTTTGGCGTCAAAATTGGGGCCCTGTCCCCAGGGGTGGTGAAAAACCATCAGTTGGGTTTTAACGCCTACAGAAACGGGAAAGCCCCGGCTCTAGGGGCCCTTTTGGGCTCAAAAGAACATATTTTTTTTACTACCCCCATCAAAAATAACTTAGTATTACTTTCTTTTTTGAAAGAGAGTTTGGGGAAAAACCCGAGTAAAAGGTAAAAACTGCTTATTTTTTTTTATAACTATGAAAATTTTTTGGCCCGTTTGGGCTTCCCCTCTCGGCCCCAAAAATTTTGCCTGGTTTTTTTTTTAAAACCGAAAGGGGTTTGGTTGATCGGCTTTTACCCTACCCCCCCTGGGGAAAATTTTTTAAATTTTTTCAGAAAACTAGAAGTGAAGAAGGTGGGAAAAAGAATATGTAAGGAAAGGGAAAAAAAAATTTAAAAAAAACCCTTTTTAAAAGGAAAAAAAGGTAAGTTTCGAATGAGAAAGTGAATAATTAGTTAGGGGAAAGTGACAACCCATCGCCCCTTTTGGGAAATATTTAAAAAAGTATGGGATGTGGGGGGGGAAAAACAAAAATAGATTAACCCATTTCGTTTGGGGTGATTTATTTGATTCCCTTTTAAGAAACTTTTTCAAACAGCCCCGTGAGGCGTATTGGAAAAATGAATAAATAAATGTCATCTTGGGCAGGGAAGGAAAAAGGGGCCATGTTTTAAATATGATAATTTTTAGAAGAGGGGAAGGGTTTTTCATGCCTTACCAAAAAGAAGATAGGCAAATTATTGGGGAAATTTATAAATTTCAAATGAAATGTTTTTAAAAAAAAGGGGGTGAGGATGTTCAAGTGTTTTTAAAACAAAGTATTTAAAATTTTTTTTTGATCAAGGGGGTCTTCCCACTGGGAAAGGTCTAAGGCCATTAAACATTTCCCCTTTTTTAAGAAATTTTAAAATTTTGATTTAAAGGGTTTTTAAAATGAGGGGTGTCTTTGTGGGTGTTTTTTCTAAATTTATACCCTAACAAAATGAATACAAGATTATACTCTTTGGGTTTTTTGAAATCAACCTCAAATTTTCCCGGCCCCCTTTTATTAAATTTTGGGGGTCTCCAAGCCGTAGGGTAATGTGACATCGTCCTTTTTCCTTTAAGAGTTTTCAGGACTCCTAGTTACTACAGCCTCTTTTCCCAAAGCTTTTTTATTCTCGGTGACTTTAACCTTTTCCCTTCGGACAAAACCCCTCCTCTTCCCGTTGTCAAAAATTTTCTTTTTTTTTGTCCAAAAAACTCTTTTCCAGTTTGGGAACTTTAAGCAACACACCCGATCGGTTTATTTCTTAGACTGGCTCTTTTCGATGTATAAATAGATTTTGGGGTTTCACTGTTTTCTTTTCATTTTATGAAAATTTCTCTTGATTTATTTTGCTGTTCTTTTTTTCCCTCGACCCTTGCCAAAAACCCTTTATGAAGAAAAAATGTGTCACCCCTGCAATTTTTCCCAAAGGGTATAGGCATTGAAACTTTCTCTGCACAAGCTGGGTGAGCGCCCAATATAAAACCCGGGCAAAAACTAAACCCCCCGAAACATAAAAATACTGTTTTTCAGGGGCCAAAAATGCTTGTTTAGCAGGCCCCCTCCCCAATGACCGTCTCCTGCCGACAGGGCCCCGTGCACCATGGTTAAAACCCCCGACACCTGGTTGCAAGCGCAAAAAGCAGGGCTTGTGCGGGGAAAATGGCGAAAACAAAAAAAGGAAATCAACAAAACAGCTCTTCCGAAAACAAATCAAAAGTAACTCTTTAAATTTTTTTCAGAAAAAAAAAAAAAGTACTTATTTTCTCAAGTTCTTAAAAGGGACGTCTATGAGAAACTCTCCCCTTTTCCCCCCAATCTTCTCTTCTTGGATCTGTGAAGGCAAGGGCCCCCTTTTCCTTCCCCACAACCCACTTGAATTCCCTTTTATTTTTTTCGGGATTCTTTTTTTGGGCAAAAAAAAACCCTTTCATTTCCCTTTTCCCGTTTTTATCAGGAAATCCTTTCCAAACCCGCAGTTCCCCGTTTTCCCCTTTTTTCTGATTTCTCCTCTCCTTCTTTTTAACAAGTTTAGAAAGGGAAAATTTCGACAATTTCCCGGAAAAAAATGCTAAAATCATGCGGGCCCCCGATTTCCCCTACCCGCTTTTCTTTTTTGTACGTGGCCCCACCCCAACTTATAAACCCCCTTTTTCACAAAATAGTGAATTCTTTTTCCTTTTTTCAGGAAATTTTTCCTTTATCTTCAAAAAATGCAATTTGTTACCCCTCCCACTCAAAAAGATGGCCTTGTCCCTAAATTTTGAAGAAAATTTTAGACCTGTTTTTCCCAAACCTTTCCTTTATCTCTAAAAAGTCCTTGAAAAAAATAGTTCTAAAAAGTCAATAAACCCCCTTCTCCCAACAGTTTTTCTTCCTAAATTTCAAATCTTTCCTTATCGCGTCAACCCTAAACACTGGAAAAAATAACCCCAGTCCATACCCCCAAATGGACTTTTTTACTTGTTCTGACTCGGGTTTTAAAACTCCCTTTTTCCTTACTCGACTTAATTTTGCAGCCCCCTTTGACACTTTTGGGCCTTCAATTTTTTCTTTTCCCCGTTTTTTCAAAAAACCCTTCGGTGTTATGGAAAATCCCTTCCTGGTTCCCGTTTAAAACCTCAATGACCGGGTTCCAGACAGTTTGCAGTAAAGAAGATTGGAGGTATTGGAAGATACGGGAAAAACCCTGCCAAATGGAATGTGGTTGCCAGTTGGGGTCTGTTTCGGCCCCCTGTTCTTTTTCCCTCTCTATACTGCTCCAATATCAATATAATAAAACCCTCTCATTTCAACTTTCACTTTTATGCAGATGACTCTAGTTTAAAGTGTGTTTCCTGAAAAATTGCCTTCTTCTGAAAAAGAGGGCCTAGCTTTCAAGTTCCCAAAAAACTGGATGTACAAAAAAATTTCATTTAAAGAGTTAAAAACCAAAGCATGCTTGTAGGGACCAAACAAAAATCTCTTCCATTACAGCAATTAATAGAACCGGCAATAATCGGGCCCCTCGGTTCACTGCTGTGAAGTATTAGGATTTTGTTTCGAAACCACTCTCTTTGAAAAAATTTATCCCCCGGGCCTCCCAGTGTATTTTCCCATTGGCGTATCGGGAATTCGAAAGTACCTGCCACGATGAAAACCCTCAATTTTGCGTCTCTCTTTTCTCACTTTGGCTATTGCAATTCTTTTTATGGTTCCAGCAAATCTACCCATCCCTTCACGTTAAAACTTGCAGTCGACTAGTCCTCGAAAGAAAAAATTGAAAACATTATCCTCTCTTGCGTCTCTCCATGGTTGCCTGTGCCCCAGAGAGTAAAAAATATAAAATCGTCCCTCTGTTACAAAATGTCTCCACCAAAAGCCCCTCCTTTTCCTCTTGAAATTTTTTTCAAAACTGTAACTCCTTCCGTTCCCTCCCCCTCTGCTGCAGTCCTTGTGTTACGAATACCTAGATTAACCCGTCACCGTTGGTCGCGCTCTTTTCTCTATTTCGGTCCATTCATCTGGAAAAAACCCTTCCCCTCTCCTTCGAAAGAGGCCCACATATGACAATTAAAAACCCCGTTAAGACATATTTTTTTCAAAAACTTTTTCCCCCTTTCATCTCAAAAAAGCCCCTGCCTTCAACAGCCCAAAACCCATTACCGCCAAAGCCCACAACTGTGGTGTGTGTGTGTGTGTGTGTGGTGTGTGTGGTTTGGTTTTGTGTGTACATTTAATTTTGTTTAAGCTTTTGAAGTTTTTGGCTGCATGACCTCTGTAAGAATATGTTAAATTTGCAAGCGCTCTGATTTGTCTTGCAGATAAGCGCTAAAAATTTTCTATTATTTATTATTTTTATTATTATATTTTATTGTTAAGAGCATGATGAAAATCAAGCAGGTTTTGTAAGGAGTACTGACAATTGATCATGTTTTTACCTTTTTTTCAACTATTCAGAAATGCATGAGTAAGAGGAAGGAAAGCTATAACAGCTTTTATCGATTTCGCAAAAAAGGCCTTTGACTCTGTGCAACATAATAAACTTTTACAAATTTTTGAGAAAACAAGGTGTTGGAGGAAAGGTTTTTGCCTGCCTAAAGGCAATGTATGATTCACTGTTGTCGTTTGTGCGTGCAAAGAATGAGTTGTCAGAAATGTTTGATGTCCAGTTGGGGTTAGGCAAGGATGTTTTTTGAGTCCTACACTTTTTTTCGTTTTTATAAACCCAGTTAGCAACGATGTGATGAAGAGAGGGTAGCATGGGATCCAGGTATTGCCAGGCATTAGGAAACTGTTCATTCTTTTATTTGCAGATGTGTAGTGTTGTTGTCAACAACTCCGGGAAAGGTCTCAAAATCAATTGAATACTTTACAAACATCTGTAGTAAGATGAGCTTAAATGTAAAAAATTGATAAAACAAAAGTCATGGTTTTTAGGGAAAGGGGGATTTTTAGGAAAGCATGAAAATTGGCATTACAGTGGAAAGCAACTAGAAATAGTAAACAGTTATTGCTATCTAGGATTTACTTTTACAACTAAAATCAGCGTTAAAAAAGGAACCAGACATCTAGCTGTGAAAGGGAAGGAAAGCTGCCATTGATTAAAAAAGGTTTTTAGTAAATATAAGGAAATGGCACCAAATGTTTTCTTTAAAATTTTTGATACCAAAATCCAGCCCATTCTGTTATATTCATCTGAAGTATGGGGCTTGAACAGACTTGATCACATTGAAAAAGTACATGTCATGGCATGTAAAAGGTTTTTGTGTGTCCCAGTGAGAACACCAAACAACATGGTATATGGAGAGTTGGTTTAGGTACCCCTTGTATATCAATTCTTATGTAGCATTTTTTAAGATGTTGGTTGAAAGTGTTGCGGATGGATGTTGAAAGGTTTGCCTCATATGGCGTACAAATGTTTCTTAATTTAGACATAGCTGGCAAAAGCTGTTGGGTTTCAAAGGTGAGAGCAATTCTGTGTTGGGCAGGTTTTAACATTGTATGGATGCAGCAAGGTGTTTGGGGATGAAAGATGTTTCTACGTTTGTTTAAACAGCGACCTAATCGATATGTTTATCCAATAATGGGATGGAACAATCAGAGAACGTGAAAGGAATAGCATTTATAGGTCTTTTAAAACAATTTTTCAAAACATGTACATTTATGATATGGAGATGTATTGTTTTCGTGTGGCTATTACGCAGTTAAGACTGAATGTGCTTCCTATCAATAATAATGTCAACAGATATAGCGAATCTATAAGAGACAGATTTGGAGAGAAGAGTACAGGCGGTGGAGATGAGATGCTTTCGGAGACTCCTTGGCATCTCCTACAAAGACCACATAAGCAAAGAAAGCGTGCATAACAAAATCCAGCAAACCATTGGACCCTATGAGAACCTTCTAACGATCGTGAACAAGCGTAAACTTAAATGGTATGGGCATGTCACAAGATCCAAAGGACTTGCAAAGACAGTTTTACAAGGCACTGTCCAAGGAGGAAGAAGAAGAGGCAGACCAAGGAAGAGCTGGGAGGATAACATCAGCGAATGGACAGGCCTAGAACTCAACAAAACCCTGAGAAAGGCAGAACAGAGAGAGGAATGGAGGGAACTGGTTGTTGAGTCTTTGAGGGTGTCCCCACGGTCGTCAGACAACGGGACAGATAGATAGATAGATAAAAGACAAAAGCTGTCCTTTCTGTGTGAACAAAATAGAAAATGAATGTCACTTCATATTTGATTGCAGTTTGTATACAGATTTAAGGGAGAAATTTCTTAAAGAATCAAAATGCATGACACTATCCAGATTGCTGGAAGGAACAAACGAAAATCACCGACACAATCTCATTAGGTATGTTTTTCATGCTATGAACAGACGAAAGAAAAGCATTTTGTAATTGTGCTGTTGTTGTCGGCTACTCCTTGTTTCCATTATAAGTCATTGTGGCTGCTTGATGTGCTGTTCTTTTGATTATGTTGTATGCATTGACTTCTTTGTTTTGCTTTCAAGTTTATCGTCTTTTGTTTTGGTTAATTGGATAATGTACTTGGTGTGATGCCACCAGGAGAGCTGGCTTAGATGGAAAATGTGACGATCTCTTTTTGCATTTTGTTTCCTTCACTTGCCTTTTTGCCTTGCCCACTGTATGTATTGTGGCCAAAGGCCAATGTACATTAAACCTGTTGAGTGTTCAGTGTTCTCTCTCTCTCATGGCTTCCCTTGCTTGGTTGCCAGCAAGACGCTTTTGTGTGAGCTGTGTGTAAAGTGTTGTTGTTTTCTCCTTTTTGTGCATCAAAATGCCAGTCCAGGACTCCCATCGATGTTGGAGTGTATGCTGAACACTGCACTTCAAGAGCAGACACTGTCCTCCTTCAAAGTAGATGGCAGAGGTGACCAGACTGCTGTTATTCTAAGATTTACAAGCAAAACTGATAGCCATTTCCCTGTCACCCTAGGTCAAAGGTCATACCACAAAAAATGTTCTAGCCAGGTATCCTGTGACAGAAAACGAGCAGAAGCACACAGAGCAAACCGTGATGAAAAAGTGAAGGGACAGGTTCCGCCTCCCTCTGGTTTATTTTTACCCACCCCACCCAGTCAAGTGTATGCTGCAAACCGTGCAGAGAGTGAGCTCTCACTGATGTGTTTATGTTTGATTCCTGCCCTTCATCTTCCAATAGCTCATATAATAATAATAATAATAATAATGTATGGAATTTATATAGCGCTGAATCTTGTAAAGCAACAAATCAAAGCGCTCAGATTTCATTTCATACCACTTTAAGTCACGGCAGATTTCTCCGTGAAATTCGAGCTGCTCTCCCCGGGGAGAGCGGGAGAGCGCGTCGCCACAAGCGCTGCGCCACCTTTTTTTTTTTTTTCATGTCTGAAAACTGTATTTGATTCCCTTCAGGTGGCTTTTTTCTGAGAATTTTGCCAGGGACAACTCCCCTTGTTGCCGGGGTTTTTTTTTTACGTGCGCTAAATAATTACGTGTAACACACGGGCCCTCGGTTTATTCGTCTCATCCGAAAGACTAGCGCCCAGACCACAACTCATGGTCTAATGGATGGGGGAAAAGTTTCCGTCCAAACGGGGTACGAACCCCACACTTCAGACCCGGACTTTTCGCTTTCTAGACAGGCGCGTTACCTCTAGACCACCGATCCACTGATCATATGATAAACAGCAGATTGACTTGATACAACACGACATAGACAGACAGACAGTGACAGTCAACTTTGACAATATAGAAAGTAATCAGTTGTATGGTGAAGTCGGGAATGGAGCGAAAGAATGTGATAGCCATGAAATGAGTGTAGAAGTAAGTGTGGAAGAGGTGTGTGAGAGAGAAAAAGTGGACAGGGAGGAAGAAGTGAGTGTATCGGGTTTTTGAATGTGTGGAGGGTGTGGCAGAATATTCAGGTGAATGTCTGGAAGGGCAGATGTGTGAGAGATCAGAAATTATGACCAGGGATATTATCAACTGTTTAAAAGTGTTCCATGACCAGTTTAGAAATAATATGGACAATCTCGGCAGTGATCTAAAAGAAATGAAAACAACTGGCCAGACTGCTGGAGAACAATTTTTTTGTTGTTGTCTTCGATTTTACATCTGTTCACTCTCAGTGATATTAGACTAAAAAAAAAGCATGGAAGTTGAGGTGGTGGTAGATGTCCTACTGAAATGTGTACAAGGGAAAAATAGTTTACATAGGCAAAAAAGAAACTTCACAAAGCAAGAAAAACCAGCTTTAAAAAAAACAAAACAACACAAAACAAAACCAACCAGCAAACAAAAACCTTTTAACTTAGTGAAGTTATAACAAATGTCCTATAGGAGTGTGCCAGAGGCCTTTTGCAATATTTAATACCAAATTCATGTTATTGAATATGCTGCTGAGGGAGTTTTCAGAAAACGGGTAAAAAAGCTTTTGTGCGCCTGCATTCAAATATTATATGAGTATTAGTGATATTCTCACCACACAGACATTTACCCTTTCTGCTGAATTGATAAATGAATGCTTTAAGTTTTATTCTATAAATAAAGCTGTTTTACTCTTCTTGCTGTGAAAATGTTTGTGCAGGTCTTAGAATGGTTCAGATTTACATTGTCGTATTGATTACAGATCTTTTTTTAAAAATTTCTTTTTATGTGATATTTTTCTGTGACCTTTCTCCATGATGTTTGTTCTAATAAATGGTAACCCTCTTGTAATGATAAAGGCACATGCTGTTCTTCTGATTCCCGCCCATTTTTTTGCACCTCTTTTAGCAGCTCTGTCACCCCACTCATTTGGAAGAATCCACTATGTGAGGGCACCCAACAAACATTTAAGCTTAAATCTTTTAAAGTTAAAAGGTGTATGACATGCCTTATCTCTAGTGCAATATTTGAATTTTTTTTCTACCATGGAGATTTTAAAACATATAATACCGATTTAGAATCAACACAAAGAAGGATTTGAAATATGCTCAATGGCAAATCAAAAATATAATTTAGAGCCATCAAAATTGCTACGAGTTCCGCTGTAAATATTGAATGATGTTTACCAACATAATAGGATTTTTCAACTTTCAATGCTGATATAACAAAAGCAGAGCTGGTTTCTTGAATATCCAGGCATGATCAATCAGTATAAATTTATAAATAATGAAAAGTACCTTATGGTGGATGTGGGATCGGAAATCAGAAACCATAATATTCTGATTCTCATTCTTTTTCACACAAGTTACTTCTATGTCGAATTGGGCACCATTCATCTCCCACGCTAGGCAAGGTAAAATTGCCTCTTGTTTGTCCATTCTTTGTTGATTGACTTCAGAGTTTTCGAAAAGATCAGACACATATATATTAATGGGCATTAAAGAAGATATCTCCTTTGCTCTTTTAGGGAAAAGTAGCTCCGATTTTACTTCTGGTTCTTCTGAAATGAAATTTTCACTTGTTCTGTTTTTAAGAACATATTTAGCACATGCTAGTTGAGGATAATCATCCAAAGGCAATGTGCCAACTTTGTTATATGTTTCCAGAGCCGATGCATGGTAGGGAACACCAAGGGCAGGTCTGTAAGCTTTGCAGTCTACACTTTGTAGCTTTTTAAGCAAAGACTTAGGAGCACTGAAAAAGATTTCTTGTCCATTTTATAATTTCGAATGAATAAGTGATGTAGCTAAATATTTTGTTTGTAGAGATGTGTCCTAGTTACTCCTGTAATGACTGATGTCAGTGTGAAGTTGTTTCATGAGAGACTGTTGTCTAGGATAAGCATAAAACATAAGCAATTGAATTGATGATAGTTTGTATCACAGGTATATTTTTTCATACTCTTTAATTATTACAAACCCATGTTGTGGATTTCCATGCCATGTTGTCTATTTGGGCTGTTGCTGACTATATTTTTTTCAATTTTGTGTGCTGTGCCCAGTCCCCCCCCCTCTGTCCCCTTGTGAATGGGCGTAAAGCTTATCACAAATAAATAAATAATTGTTTAAATTGTTTTCTCTCTTCTCCCTCTCTCTCTCTCTCTCTTTTCTTCTCTCTCTCTCTTTCTCTCTCTCTCTCTTCTTCGCAACGTGTTGCAAAGCAACAGGGCCCACTTTTTCAGAACTGCAGAAAAACTTGTAATTCTGTCTGAAAATGCCCGTTACTGGATTCCAGCGACTGTGGAGAAAACTTTTGCGCCCCGCTGATGACAACGCAGGGCTCCCGCTGGAAGGTGGAGGGGAGGGGAACAATGTGGTTTTTGTCTTTCCACTGGAGCCAGTTGACACAGCAGTGTCAACAAATATGGCGGATCCTACAGTGAATCACAACAGGCAAGTGCAATACTACAGGAAAAAACCTTTCTCCCAAATTCGTTGTGACCAGGAGCATTCCAGAAAACATAAAGAGAAGCAGGCAGGTGTTGTGTGTGACAGTGATTGTGTCTTCAGTGCCTTGTGTCTGCATGACAGTGGCACAGTCGAGTGAAGTATGTGCAGATACACATGAAATAGACATGCCAACTGTACACACATATGATAGCAACAAGAAAATATCAGTTGTGTTGCCATCATCGGTTGATATGGAACCCCTAGGTGTGTCTGACTGGTGCTGATGTGTGTGTTTTGCAGCCTGATGTGGACTATCAACCGAGGATTGATAATATTGTTGGTGGATTTGACACATGGATTGTCACAGATATGTTGCTACTGTGACTGACAGATCTGTCCAGAAAAGACTGAGAGACAGCCACAGAAAAAAAACGCTTCAGAAAAACTGTCCTCCATCATTCAGATGGTAAAGATTTTGTGACATGTGAGTCTGATGACATTGTGATCCAATACGCATGTAAATCAGACATTGATGCAGAGTGTGCGTACTGTTTTGTCAAACAGCAAGACAATAACATGTTAAAAGAGGAACATGTCTGGCTCACCAGTTTGTGGAAAGGGAAGCAAATCCAGGACACACTACACGGGAAACCTTAGCGACTCTTCATGATCTCCTGCAGTTTTACCTTGGCTGACAGTGTGTGTGGCAGAGACTTGGCACAAGAAAGGCTCAAAATGTAAAAAATCTGGACAGTAAAGAATTTCGTGATTAGCTGTACATTATGAAGATCAATGCCATGGTTTCCATGTCATGTAATTGCCTCGTACTGGGAAGCTTTGCTGCTGTATGAGCTTATCAGCTTAACGGTAATAAAATTTCGCTATGGTTATCGTTATCTCTCTCTCTGTAGGCACCCACAAAATGTCATGTGTGTTTATGGTTTTAATGAATAACTACTGCCTTAGATCTTTGTCTTTAAAGGTAATGCTACATGCAACTTAACTCTGCCATGGCCGGTCCCAAGCCTGGATAAGAAAGGAGGAGGGTTGGGCGTGGGGCTAGCAACCCCACCCTGTAAAGACAGCTTGCTACAGAAACGCCAACAATGAACCAAGAGACTACCGCCCCTGGGAGAGGAAGGGTCCTCGCCAAGAAGATATATGACGCTGTGTGGTGAAAGCCATGAGTCTACGGAAGCCACAAGGCTGATCCCCCTTTTATCGACCAGGACCATCAATGTTGGAACATGGAATGTGAGGACCATGTATGAGACAGGAAAAACAACACAAGTAGCAGCAGAGATGAAAAGCTACAACCTCACATTGCTTGGCATCAGTGAGACCCGTTGGACACAGTCAGGACAAAAGAGACTGCTCACTGGAGAGATGCTGCTTTATTCTGGCCACGAAGAAAACACTCCACACACAGAAGGTGTAGAGCTCATGTTGTCAAGACCTGCGCAGTGAGCCCTGATAGGATGGGAAGCACACCGATCAAGAATCACCGCAGCATCCTTCAGGACTAAGAAGAAGAAGATCAAGATGAACATCATCCAGTGTTATGCGCCAACAAATGACGGCGATGAAGAAGCCAAAGATCAATTCTATGACAGACTGCAGAATGTCATTGCCAAGTACCCAGAAAAAGATATAAACATCCTCATGGGTGATTTCAATGCCAAGATCAGACAAGACAACACGGATACGAGGAAGTGATGGGAAGACACGGATTAGGAGAGATGAATGAGAATTGTGAGAGTTTTGCGCTTCGTGCTCATCAACAATTTGGGTATCGGTGCAGCTTTTTCCCCACAGAAGGTACTAAGGCCACCTGGGTATCCCAAATGTGACTGGAACCAGATCGACCAAATTTTGCAGGGCCCAAAAAAATTCAGGGATCTCTACGGATGAAGGGTGAAAGGGGGAGAGTTTGCTTTGACCACCCCCTTTTGGTAGCCAGGTGAAGCTAAAGTGAAAAAGACTGGATGGAAGAAAACAAAGGGGCGAAGTCAACCAGCTCTGAAAGACAAAAAGAAAAATGAAGAATTTTCAAGCTGTCCCTCACCAACAAGTAAAGTCAAACAAGAACTGCTTAAAGAAGGTGACATAAAGCCAGTGGAAGAAAGTGAAAGGACTGACATCAACTTGTCGGAAGTAGTGGGCCCCAAGAGACCCCAAACGAAGGAATGGATATCGGCAGTCAAAATGGGCATTTTTGAGAAAAGAAAGCAGAAGAAAGCAGCAGTAAACAAAGCGGAAAGAGAGAAAAGCCCAAGGCACAGCAGATTCACGAAGAAAACGAAAGTCAAAGGAGCGCAAAAAACAGAAAAGTGCAGTACATCGCAGCTGGCAGAGGAGCCGAGGAAGCAGCACCCGTAACAACATGAAGCTGCTGTATGACCCCACTAAGAAACTCTCAGGGAAAGTACAGCAGGCCGGGAGCGACCAGTCAAAGACAAGAAAGGAAACACCATCCTGGGAACAGGGGGACAACTAAACAGTTGGGCAGCACTTTGAGGAACCCCTGAACAGTCGTCCCTTCAAACCCCCGGACATCAACCTGTGATAGAGACCTAGACATCAACTGTGAGCAACCAACCAGGGAGGAGATCAGGAAAGCCATCAAAATGCTGAGAAATGGCAAGGCAGCAGGACCGGACAACATCCCAGCAGAAGCACTCAAGGCAGACCTGGGACCACGGTAGAGATGCTGTACCCTCTCTTTGGAAGATTTGGGAAGAGGAGGAAGTACCAACAGACTGGAAGGAGGGTACCTCATCAAGCTACCCAAGAAAGGAGACTCAGCAACTGTGCCAACTATAGAGGGATAATGCTTCTGTCGGTGCAGAAAAGGTCTTTAACAGGATCCTCCTCGAGAGAATGAAAACTGTAGTCGACCCTCTCCTCCGAGCCAGCAGGCCGGCTTCCGCAGAACAGATCATGCGTAGATCAGATTGCACTTGCACATCATCTTGAGCAATCCATAGAGTGGAATTCTCTTTATACATCACTTTGATCATGGAAAAGCATTTTTAACAGTGTGGACCACAACATCATCTGGAAATTGCTTCGCAATGAGTGAAAACCAAATGGTAACTTGATCAAGAACTCCTCGAAAAATGACCCCCCAGGTGGTCCATGGGGAAAAAATCAAAAACAGCTTTGGGTAAAAGACGGAGTCAGAAAAGGGGGGTCTCCTGTCCCTTTTCCCTTTTTCCCCCTGGCGAGTTGGACCAGAAGACATAAACGATACAGAAAAAATGGAACCAGGGAACTGTGGAACCAGTGGAGTCTCGCTTTGCGACGCCCTGGCCTGTTTTCCCCACAGCCCCCAAAACAGAGAGGCAAGACTACGAACTAGCAGCCACCTCATTAAAATTTTTGGGTTTCTTAAGATCCATTAAGGCAAAGCCAAGTTTTCTCAAGTTCAAGCAGCGAGTGAGGGACCCAGTCACACTAAATGGGAAGGAGCTGGAAGAAGTGGAGACATTCATGTACCTGGGTTGCATTCATTTAACATGCAGGGCGGCACAGACGCAGACGTCAGAGCAAGAATTGGCAAGGCGAGGGCAGCGTACTTGCAGCTGAAGAACATTTGAGCTCCAAGGTGGTGTTGACCCGCACAAAGATCAGGGTGTTTTAACTCCAACGTCAAGTCAGTCCTACTGTATGGAGCAGAGACATGGAAAACAACAAAAACACCATTTAAGAAAGTGCAGACCTTCATCAACAGCTGCCTGAACTAATCCTCCAGACCACTGGCCCGACACCATCAGCAACGCAGACCTGTGGCAAACGTACCAACAGCTGCCAGCCCCAAAAATGGAAATCCGGCGCAGGAGATGGGGATGGATCGGGAACCCCTGAGAAAGCAGCCAGCAACATCACAAGGCAGGCACTATCATGGAACCCCCAGGGAAAACGAAAAAAGGAAGGCCAAGAAACATCTGGCGACGTGACCTTGAGGCAGAAACTAAGAAGATGGAATATACCTGGAGACAGCTGGAGAGGATAGCCCAGGAAAGAGGACTCTGGCGGACTGTTGTCGGCGGCCTATGCTCCAGGGGGAGTGATGGGCCAAAGTAAGTAAGTACATGCAACTTAAAACAAAAGAGAGGTAATGAAACAGACTTGTACTTTGTGCACTGTACTATCCTACCAGAGACAATTACTTAAAATACTCAAACCTCCGCAGACAGGGCTTATTTGCATAAGGCCACATAATATGTTATATTATATTATGGGCTTATGCAATTCGAGGACGGGATAGTTCAGTGGTCAGAGCACTTGCTTTCCCCAAGCCAATGTTAAGCAGTATCATGCGAGGTTACCAATTCGATGGGTGACCGTTTGCGCACCTTAGCTTCAGTACAGTTCTCCAGTTCACCCAGCTGTAAAATTAATGGGTACCTGCCCTCTTTAGGGTCAGAGAAGGTAAAGCAGTGAGGGAGAGGAGATAGGTGCCACTCTCAATATACTGGCCCCTAGAGAAGTGAGGTATCTGACGCCTCACTCCCCTACGACCTTATAGGTTATGGGACTATCTATCTATCTATCTGTCCCGTAGTCTGCCGACCGTGGGGACACCCTCAAAGACTCAACAACCAGTTCCCTCCATTCCTCTCTCTGTTCTGCTTTTCTCAGGGTTTTGTTGAGTTCTAGGCCTGTCCATTAGCTCTTCCTTGGTCTGCCTCTTCTTCTTCCTCCTTGGACAGTGCCTTGCAAAACTGTCTTTGCAAGTCCTTTGGATCTTGTGACATGCCCATACCATTTGAGTTTACGTTTTTTCACGATCGTTAGAAGGTTCTCATAGGGTTCAATGGTTTGCTGGATTCTGTTATGCATGCTTTCGTTGCTTAGTGGTTTTTGTAGGAGATGCCAAGGAGTCTCCGAAAGCATCTCATCCCACTCCCTGTACTTTCTCTCCAAATCTGCAGTCAGGGCCCATGATTCACAGACATACAGAAATATGGATATGACAAGGGAGGCATTATTTCTGATTTTGGAGATAAGTGAGATATTTTTATGTCTCCTTTTGGTGTTTAGTTTTGACAAAGCTGTTATTGTCTGTGCAGGTCCTGCATACTACTTCTGGCTTGGATCCCTGGTCTGATACAATGGTCCCAGGTACTTGAAGCTTTGAACTGTTTCCAGCTTCTGGTCATTAAACCCCGATATCAGTGTAATGCCGTTTGGGGTTATTATCATCAGTTTGGTCTTCTCTGCATGATTTCCATGCCGTATGTTTTGGAGGCCTTATTTTAAGTGTTTTTGTTAGGCTGGCAAGCTCTTTTCTGATTCTGCTATTCCATCATGTCATCTGCGAAGTGGAGGTTTGTGATCGTTCTGCCACCAATGTGATGATCCCTTTATGATGTTCCAGTGGGATCAGCCATGATTCTCTCAAGGAAGATGTTGAAAAGAGTGGGTGAGAGTAGAAAGCCCTGCCTTACTCCAATGTTGTTCGAAACCATTCTCCAATGTTGTTGTTGTAGTACACTGCACTGGTGGCCTCGCTGTACAGCTGTTTGATGACTCTGATCAGGTTTGCATTAATGCTGTACAAATTCATGGTTGCCAACAAAGCTGCATGCCACCCTGTCAAATGCCTTCTTAAAATCGATAAATACGTGGTAAAGGTCTTGTTGATGTTGAAGGTACGCTCACATAGTATTCTGAGGTTGAATATCTGTTCTGTTGTGCTGCACCCTGCTCTGAAACCCGCTTGTTCCTCGCAATGATGGTCTCTGCTTGTGGCTTCAGTCTATTCAATATTATCTGCAGCATGACCTTGCTGGGTGGATATGAGGCTGTGTGTGGGTAGTTATGGCATTGTTGTAGATTTCCTTTCTTGGGGAGGGTGATGATGAGTGATGTGTCCATGGTGTTGGCCATTTTCCTGTCTGCCGATTTGTTGCAGATTCTTAGTAGGGCGCTGATCATTTGGGTTCCCCTCCCGCTTGGACCAACTCAGCTGGAATGTTGTCAGCCCCTGCTGACTTCCCTTTTTCAGCGATCTGATGCTGATTCCACTTCTTTCGGAGGATAGGGTGATGTCTGTGTCTTTGCTTGGGTACATTAAGGACTTCTTGATCTCCTGCAGTTCTATAGTTATACAGGTCGGAGCAGTATTCTGTTTCCCTCTGTTCAGAAATATCCTTGTCGTCAGTGAGACACTTCCCATTTTTGTCTTGGATTGTTAAACCTTTTCTCTGTTTTGTGCTAGTCAGGGCTTTTCACCAGTGATATGCTTTCTTGCTATTGTTTTTCTTGATGTTCTCTTCAATGTCTTTTGGGACTGTTCACCGATCCATTTTTTCTTTTGCCTCCGTCATGGCTTCCTGATTTTTTTGTTGATGCCCTATATTGTTCTGCTCTTTCTTTTGTTTCATTTTTCTTTTTCTTCAACTCTCTACGCTTGTCGCATAGTTGTAGGATGTTAGGTGTGACCCATGGTATTTTGATGGTCGGTGTTTGCCAAGAAGCTCGCTTGCTGTTTTTAGTCATGCTGTATTGAAAAATATTTTTGTCAGTGTATCTATGTCTGAGTCTATCACAGTGGTGCTGCAAACTTTTCCACCTATCCTTGCTTGAAAAAATTTCTAATCTCTGGGTCCTTCAGCTTCTCGAGGTCAAATGTTTATCCTGATGTTGTTCCCCTTGTGGATTTTCTTTAGACGTAGTCGGAAAGTCATCATCACAAGATCATGATCACTCCCTTATCTGCTCCCGGAAAACTTCGTGTCTGTGCGATGTTAACGCTAGACTGAAACCGTCTTTTCACCATGATGGGAATCTATTTGGGGTTTTGGTGTTCTCCATTTGGGCTATTTCCATGTCCATTTTCTGGATTTCTTGTGTGGGCCAAGTGTATTCACTAGCTGGAGGTGGTTGTTCTGGCAACTCCAGGAGTCTCAAGCCTCTTTCATTTGATTGGTTATTACAATGTGGCCCACAAACGCCCTCCCAATCTTTCCATGCATCTTCTCCTACCTTGGCGTTCCAGTCACCTTGCACAACGAGGATGTCTTTCTTGGGAGTTTGATTCAGAACCTCTTGTAGCTGGTCATTATGGGACACCTTTACCTTTTTAATTTTTTTGTACATATGGTAGACATCTGTGTTCGGTTATATCACATCTCCTGAAACCAGGCCTTCTAGTCAGGGATTCCATGCTGCCTGCCTTTAGACTTGCGTATGTCTGGTACTGAGTAAAGAACAGTGTGCTGTGGTGCCAAAATAGTGCTGTTTGACTAGGAATAAGATGGCCTTTAAGCTATTCCACCGTTCCCATCGTTGCCCCTAGCGCAGTGGGCAATGTTTGTCAGTTGTAGTACTCTTTCCCCTTTGGCTACTATTTGATACCAGTGTCGTTTTTGACTTGACCTTGGGGGGGGGGGGGGGGGACGACGGGGAGTGGGCATGAGAAGTGTGTGGCTTGTTTGGTTCCTCCCCTTCTTTTGTCTCTGGTTGCCAAACCCCTAAAGTGTTGCCTTGAATGAGAGGTGTTTTTTGGGGCCGTGTTAAGTTAAAGTACCATTGGTAACTTTTTTATTTGACCTTTTTAACAGCAAGACGTCTCTGTTTACCCATGTTAACAGCACATGCGTCTTTTTTTGGGCCCATGAAACAGCCATGAATCTTTATTTGGATTTTAACAGCCGACCTTTATTGGCTTTATTAAGGGATACGTCTTTTTTTGGGCCCTTAAAAGAGCAGAGAGTTTTATTTAGCCGTATTAAAAGAAGATGATCTTTTTTTTTGCCTTTAAGAGCGGTGGTCTTTTTTTTAGCTTTTAAAAAGCAGTTGGGTCTTTATTTGGTCATATTAAGGCAATGTATTTTGAGGGGCTTCTTTATTTGGTATTTTAAATTTTGAAACAGTTTATGGAGATTTTTTATTTGGCCTGTTCGAACACATTTTCATGGATGACTTCTTTATTGGTATTTTACAAATAGTATATGGTGGCTTCTTTATTTTTGGCAATGTTTTAGAAATAGTATCATGGATGACTTCTTTATTGGGTATGTTTAAACATGTTATGGGACTTCTTTTTGGGTCAGTTTACAAAATGTATCTGGATGATTCTTTTTTTGGCCATGTTCAGAACATAATTTGGATGACTTCTTTAGGGGGTCTGTTTCAACATAGTATCATGGATGACTTCTTTATTGGGTCTGTTTACAACAAATATATGGGTGATTCTTTATTGGGTCATGTTTAAACATATATCAGGGGAAGTTTTCTTCTTTGGCCGTTCAGAACATAATATCAGGTTTCAAGATTTTTAAAATTATTTGAATTTAGGTTTAATATTTTTTGGGTTTTTTTGTTTTGTTTTTTTAAATTTCCCCTATGCTGTGTTATTGTTTTTCTTTTTTGATTTGTATAGTTTCCATAGATTGGTTTTTAATTCTTGTTGCATATCATTATCTTTTTTTCTCGCTTTTTTTTTTTGAAGATGGCTTGATGAAAAAAGCAAATGCATGCTTATTCAATATCTATTATCTATCTATCTGTCCCGTTGTCGACGACCGTGAGGGCACCCCCAAAGATCAACAAACCAGTTCCCCCCCATTCCCCTCTCTGTTCGCCCTTTTTCAGGGGTTTTTTTTTAGTTCTAGGCCCGTCCCTTTGCTGATGTTTTCCCCAGCTCTTCCCTTGGTCGCCTTCTTTTCCTCCTTTGACGTGCCTTGTAAACTGTCTTTCAAGTCCTTTGGATCTTGTGAAATGCCCATACCCCTTTAAGTTTACGTTTTTTACGATCGTTGGGGTTTATAGGGTCCATGGTTTGTTGGATTTGTTAGCACGCTTTCGTTGCTTTGTGGGGCTTTTTAGGAGATGCCAAGGGAGTTTTTCCCAAAGACCATCTCCACGCTGTTCTTTTCCAAATTGCGTCAGGGTCCCTATTTTACAGGCATACAGAAATATGGATATGACAAAGGGGGGCATTGTCTGATTTGGAGATAAGTGAGATATTTTTTTCTCTCGATGGTGTTTGTTTTGACAAAGCTGTTATTGTCTGTGCAGTCCTGCATACTACTTCTGGCTTGGATCCCTGGTCTGATTACAATGGCTCCCAGGTACTTGAAGCTTTGAACTGTTTCCAGCTTCTGGTCATTAACCCTGATATCAGTGCTAATGCCGTTGGTGTTGTTAGTCATCAGTTTGGTCTTCTCTGCACTGATTTCCATGCCGTATGTTTTGGAGGCCTTATTCAAGTGATCCGTTAGGCTGGCAAGCTCTTTTTCTGATTCTGCTATTCCATCAATGTCATCTGCGAAACGGAGGTTTGTGATCGTTCTGCCACCAATGCTGACTGATCCTTCATGATGTTCCAGTGCATCAGCCACGATTCTCTCAAGGAAGATGTTGAAAAGAGTGGGTGAGAGTAGAAAGCCCTGCCTTACTCCAACTGTTGTTCGAAACCATTCTCCAATGTTGTTGTTGTAGTACACTGCACTGGTGGCCTCGCTGTACAGCTGTTTGATGACTCTGATCAGGTTTGCATTAATGCTGTACAAATTCATGGTTGCCCACAAAGCTGCATGCCACACCCTGTCAAATGCCTTCTTAAAATTGATAAATACATGGTAAAGGTCTTGTTGATGTTGAAGGTACGCTCACATAGTATTCTGAGGTTGAATATTGTTCTGTTGTGCTGCGCCCTGCTCTGAAACTGCTTGTTCCCCAGCAATGATGGTCTCTGCTTATTCAATATACCATCTGAAAATAAAAGTTTGACTTTGACTTTGACTTTGACACACGCACACACACATACACACACACACACAACACACACACACACACAACACACACACACAACACACACACCCCACCACAACACACACACACACACACACACACACACTCACACACACAGTGGCCACGTTTGCACACACGCACACGCTTTTTTTTAATTTACAGAAACCATCTACATTCTAATAACACGTTGTATGATAAAACAGATTTAAATCAACTTAATACTCTGTTTTATCAAGATATTGGACGCTGTTTAAAAGAAAAAAGTAACCTTCCATAACCTTCAAGTGTCCCACAGCTTCTCCATCTATCTTCCTTGGCCCCCCCCACCCCCCCCCAACTTTCTTCCCTAAGGCCAGACCATGGTGCCAACACAGGCCAGACCATGGTGCTAATACAGGCCAGACCATGGTGCTAATACAGGCCAGACCATGGTGTCAATACAGGCCAGACCATGGTGTCAACACAGGCCAGACCGTGGTGTCAATACAGGCCAGACCATGGTGTCAATACAGGCCAGGCCAGACCATGGTGTCAATACAGGCCAGACCATGGTGTCGACAAAGGCCAGAGCCATGGTATAATAATAATAATAATAATAATATAAATATTGGAATTTATATAGCGCTGAATCTTGTAAAAAGACAAACAAATCGAAGCGCTTGCACTCAATCATTTACACACATGCAACTCTCCTTAAACATAATGAACAACAGATTTCAAAATCATGCGCGCGCACGTATGCACGCATGCACGAAACACACCACACAAAACACACACACACACACACACACACACACACCACACACACAACCCCCACACACACACACACGCACACACACACTCGGAACAACACTTAGAAGGTGAAAAATGCTGTTGAAAATTAGGGACAGATATTTTGGGGGAAAGTCCCCAGGTAGGAAATAAGTGTGTTTGAGGCTGGATTTGAAGGTATCAAGTGAAGGCATTTGTCGAAGTGAAAGAGGGAGGTCATTCCCCGGTGGATGGACCAGAAACAGAGAAGGAGCGACGGCCAACAGTGGTTTGTTTGAATCTGGGTGTTCGAAAGCACAAAGTATCTGTGGCTGAACGAAGGAACGGGATGGAGTGCTAATACAGGTCAGACCATGGTGTCAAACAGGCCAGACCATGGTGTCAATACAGGCCAGACCATGGTGTCAATACAGGCCAGACCATGGAGTCAATACAGGTCAGACCATGATGTCAATACAGGTCAGACCATGGTGTCAATACAGGCCAGACCATGGTGTCCAATACGTGCAGAATCAGTGATATTGAAACAACAGTGACCAGAGTGAATGGTACCATCGCCTCAGGGGAGGAAACTCGTTAGACTGATCCCGAGCTCTGACACAGTTGTTTCTCTTAATTTCCTTTCGCACAGGGTAACGCAGGCTTCTCTTTTCACCCGCCCTGGATTTAATTATTACCAGCACATAATCCTCTTTGCTGCCTTAAAATTATCACTGGATTAAGTGGCTTTATGTCTGTGATGTATTATCAGTTTTCAAAGCCTATTATTCTGTTCACTTGCTTTAGTACTTTTAATGTCTTTAACGTATTAGGCTTATCAGTGTTCAAACCGTATACTTCTGTTCACTGTTTTCGAATTATCACTGCCTGTATGTACTTCTATGTCAATGATGTATCTTTGGTTCAATACAGCGTATAATTCTGTTCACTGCTTTATGGTCGTCACTGGCTGTAGTGTTTCTCTGTTTATTTTGAAATTTTATTCATTTTATTCTTTCATATCGAGGATAATGGAATAAGCTCTTATGTGCTTTTTACATCCAGTCCTCGTGTGTATGCGGTTTTGTAAATTCTGTCATCTGTTCCCACCGGCACACGATGGCCTACTCTTACGAAAGCGGAACAGGATTTAACGTGTGCGCAAGATGTTCGGGGTGCGTTTGCACATGGACATCGGTTTTTAGTC
>CM054162.1:42910030-42912530 GCA_028751875.1 Rapana venosa
ATGTGAGTGTGGGGGTAGGGGTGAGGGGTGCGCGCGTGTTTGTGTTTGTGTGTGTGTGTGTGAGGAGGAGGAGGAGGAGGAGGAAGGGGAGGAGGAGAGGGAGAAGGAGAAGAAGAAGAAGAAGAAGAAGAAGAAGAAGAAGAAGAAGAAGAAGAAGAGAAAGAAGAAGAAGAAGAAGAAAGAAGAAGAAGAAACAGAAGAAGAAGAAAACAACAACAACAACAACAACAACAACAACAACAGCAGCAACAACAACAACAAGATTCTGAGAACAATACCTGTGAAAGGTGTAATACACGCTGTTCTAGAAATGCGAAGGACTTTTTATTTTTAGGGGGGACCTAACGAGCAACGGGTTTCACCGGGTTTAACTCATTTCATCCTATTCCATGCTGTTTATAAGCCCACCAACCACGAGAGCTGTATCAGGGCTGTCCCCTCATACAATTATACAATCAAAAGGTGTCCCAAAACCTATGCGGTCGTTAGGAAGCGTGAAGTCAGAGAGAACTTCTCTAGGGGCCAGCACATTAAGGGTGGCGCCCATCTCCTCTCCCTCACCTTTGTATATGTTTACAGATAAAAGGTAAGGTAAAGGTGTCCCATAACCTATGTGGTCGTAGGAGAGCGAGGCGTCAGAGACCTCAGCTTCTCCAGGGCCTAGCATATTGAGGGCGGCGCCCTCTCCTCTCCCTCACCTTTGTATATGTTTACAGATAAAAGGTAAGGTAAAGGTGTCCCATAACCTATGTGGTCGTAGGAGAGCGAGGCGTCAGAGACCTCAACTTCTCCAGGGCCCAGCATATTGAGGGCGGCACCCATCTCTCCTCTCCCACGCTGCTTTACCTTCCCTGACCCTAAAGAAGCAGGTACCCATATACAGCTGGGTGAACTGGGGGACTGTACTGAAACCATTCGCGTACAAACGGTCACCCATCCACTTGGTAACCACGCTCAATGCTGTTTAACCTTACCGAGTGCTCTAGACTACTGAGTTAACCCGTCCTCACCATACAATTACAGCAACTCCCAAAACATCCTCTTGAGATTCAAAATCAACTTCACATGATTACATTCAAATATCTGAGACTGTCAACCTGCAAAAATAAAACCATGCAAAATGACACAGTAAGTTAAAACCTGTGCCTGAACAACTCCTGAAGAAGTTAGAAGCCAAGTCAAGAAGCGAAATTATTGTTAAATCAAGGATGGATCAGCAACGCAGACCTGTGGCAACGTACCAACCAGCTGCCAGCCGAGAATGAAATCCGGCGCAGGAAATGGGGATGGATCGGGCACACCCTGAGAAAGCCAGCCAGCAACATCACAAGGCAGGCACTATCATGGAACCCCCAGGGAAAACGAAAAAAAGGAAGGCCAAGAAACACCTGGCGACGTGACCTTGAAAGATGGGATATACCTGGAGACAGCTGGAGAGAATAGCCCAGGACAGAGGACTCTGGCGGAATGTTGTGATGGGCCTAAGTAAGGATGGATCTTCAGTTAAGGTCTCTGATGCCTCTCTCCCTTACGACCACATGGGTTTTGGGACACCTTTACATTTTTTAAAACCTTTTTTTTTCCCTCTATCTTTACGGAATAGCTCAGTGTTCAGAGCACTCGCTTTATCCTCAAGCCAATGTTAAGCAGTATCGAGCGTGGTTACCAAGTGGATGGGTGACCGTTTACGCGCCTTGGCTTCAGCACAGTCCCCCAGTTCACCCAGCTGTAAATGGGTACCTGCCCTCTTTAGGGTCAGGGAAGGTAAAGTAGCGAGGGAGAGGAGATGGGCGCCGTCCTCAATATGCTGGCCCCTTGAGAAGCTGAGGTCTCTGACGCCTCGCTCTCCTACTACCTTAATATAGGTTATGGGACTCCTTTACCTTACCTTTTATCTCAGCCGTCAGCGCCTGGGGTTTATCACAGTTCTTGATTAAACCATTGACGCTGGGGGCAACAACAGCAAAGTGAGAGGCTGTAGTATGACCAGTGGCTTTCTTTCCCACTCATGGAATTCCACTTTACAGCTTAGTCTTTAGTGATCGACTATGACTCTCTGACTAGGAGGCTTGACTCGCACAGTCCTTATGTGCTGCAGCCCGGGGGTCTAGTTGGCCTTTGGAGAGCATCTCCAACGCTGACTGTCCTTATGCCCACTTGGCCGAGAGAGTGGGGATGTACTGTGGGCAAGGCATCTCCACTATAATCAAATTTCTGCCCAATTTCCGAAACAGCAGCTGCCTCCTCTGCTGTTTTGGAGGTCATCGTCGAACACGACGGACTAACATATATACCTTTTATCTATAAACATATACACAGGTGATCTTCAGTACCCATAGGAAGATAGTAAGATTTCTCATGTGAAATGATCTCTTGTTTGATTTGAAACTTTCCCCGAAGTCGGAATGCGGCTACCTTAGTGGTGGGCAAAGATGTTCGCATACGCGAAAATCGTGAATCTCTGAGCTCTAGCCGAGGCACGGAAAAATGAACTTTGGAC
>CM054162.1:42920030-42935030 GCA_028751875.1 Rapana venosa
AATGGTATGGTCTGGTATGGTCTGGTATGGTTATGGTTATGGTATGGTATGGTATGTTATGGTATGTTATGGTAACGGTATGGTATCGTATGGTTATGGTATTGGTTGGTTATGGTATGGTCTGGTATGGTCTGGTTATGGTAATGGTATAGTATGGTATGGTATGGTATGGTATGGTATGGCATGGTATGGTATGGTATTGGATGTTATGGTAACGGTATGGTATTGGTATGGTCTGGTATGGTATGGTATGGTTTGGTATGGTTATGGTATGGGTTTAGTATGGTATGGTATGGTATGGTATGGTGTGGTATAGTATGGTTATGGTATGGTATAGTATGGTATGGTATGGTTTGGTATGGTGTGGTAGGTATGGTATAGTATGGTATGGTATGGTATGGTATGGTATGGTTAGTATAGTATGGTATGGTATGGTATGGTATGGTTTTATGGTATGGTATGGTATGGTATGTTATGGTTGTGGTGTGATATGGTATGGTTGTATGGTAGGTATTAGTAAGTATATGTTAGGTTAGTATAGTATAGTATGGTTTGTGTAGTGTAGTGTAAATGTAGTGAGGTGTAGTTAGTGTAGTAGCTAGTACAGTACAGTGTATACTATAGTTTAGTTTTAGTAATAGTACGTATGTGTTATTATGTAGTTGTAGTATAGTAAGTATAGTTGGTTGTTATAGTATAGTATATAGTTAGTAGTATAGCTTGTATTGATAGTATAGTTGTATAGTGTAGTGTAGATTAGTATAGCATAGCATAGAATAGCTAGTATAGTATAGTATAGTATAGTTTAGTATAGTATAGTATAGTAAGTTATAGTTGGTTGTATTATAGATAGTTTAGTATGTATGGATAGGTATGGTATGGTTATGGTATGGTATGTTGTATGGTTGGTATGGTATGGTGTAGGTATGTATGGTATGGTTATGGTATGGTATGTATGGTATGGTTGTATGGTTTGGTATGGTTTTGTATAGGTATAGTATAGTATGGTATGGTTGGTATGGTATGGTATGGTATGTATGGTATATGGTATGTATGGTATGGTATGGATGTATGTATGGTTGGTGTGGTAATGGTATGTATGGTATGGTTTGGGTTAGGTATGGTCATGGTATGGTATTATGGTTTATGTATGGTAACGGTATGGTATGGGATGGTATGGTATGGTATGGTATGGGTATGGTATGGTATGGTATGGTTGGTATAGTGGTAGGTATGGTGGTTTATGGTTTGGTATAGTTGGTATGGTATGGTATGGTATGGTATGCATGGTATGGTATGTTGGTTGTTATGGTAAGGTATAGGTATGGTATGGTATGGTATGGTATGGTATGGTTTGGTAGTGGGTAATGGTGTTATAGTAGGTATGGTATGGTATGTATGGTATGGTATGTATGGTATGGTAGGTTAGTATGGTATGTATGGTATGGTTGGTATGGTATGGTGTGTATGGTATGGTATGTTGGTATGGTATGGTATGTATGGTATGGTTATGGTATGTGTTGGATATGGTATGGTTAGGTAGGGTAGGTAGGTAGTAGAGTATATAGGTTATATAATAATTAATGGAATTTATTATCAGCTTATTATGCAGAGAAAATAAAGCGCTATGCATACAAGGTCATTTCTTACAAGGATTATACGCAATCTGCAGATGACAAGCAATGGTTGCATCAATCATGTGCTACACAGCACACCAGGCACACAATCATCAGTCAATTGCACACACGCACACACACCACACCACACCACACACACACACACACACACACACACACACCACACACACAGATCACACACTCTGGCAGGGCAATAGAATCTTGGTTGTTGAAGGCAGGGAAAAACTATGAGATGAGGCAGGAGAGGAACATCTTAGGTTTGAAATAAATATGTCTTGAGACTGGATTTAAAAGTGTCATAAGAAGGCTTTTGGCGGTTTGGTAGGGTATGGTATGGCATGGTATGGTATGGTATGGCATGGTATGGTATGGTATGGTACGGTATGGTATGGTAGGGTATGGTATGGTAGGGTATGGTATGGTACGGTATGGTATGGTATGGTAGGTTAGGGTATGGTATGGTATGGCTCCTCTCTCATAGCCTCCTACTCCTAGTAGTCATGCAACAACGCTCACAGTAATCCCCATATCCTATAACCTCCCTACAACTGCCAGGCCAGTCACCCTTTGTCTTCATCCCCGTATGCTTTAAGGACCCCCCCCCCCCCCCCCATCCCCGCCACCCCCCCCCCCCTTCCCCTCGGAGTACGCGTGAGCTCAGACATGCATGGTTATAAATGTATGCGTGCACGCACAAGCGCGGATTTATAGCTTGTAGAGAAGGTATTGTTGTATGTATTTCAAGGCCGTAGGATTGTATGTGTGCGTATGTACGCTCACGCATGTTCCTACACATACAAGAGTACAATCACGCCCGAGCGCGCGCACGCACGCACATACACACACACATACATACACACATACACACACACAAACACGCACACGCAAGCACACACACTCGCAAACACACACATCACATCACATCACATCCACTACTACCATTACCACCACTGCCATTGCCTCTTTCTCTCTCTCTGTCTCTGCCTCTCTCTCTCTGTTGTTGTTGTTGTTGTCTTCGATTTTACGTCTGTTCACTCTCAGTGATATTAGACGAGAAAGAAAGATATATATGTACAAGGGGTGTATGAGAATTGAGGTGGTGGTGGAGGCCCTACTGAAAAATGCGAGGGAGCAAAAGTAGTCTAATCATGAAAAGAAACCGCGCAAAGCAAAAGATACAATAAAAAAAATTTTTTAAACAAAAACAAAAACATAAAAAGTGATTAACGTTAATCAAACTATAACAAATGTCGTATAGGACTATGCCAGAGACCTTTTGCAATATCAAATGCCAAATTCAAGTTATTGAATATGCTTCTAAGGGAGTTTTCAGAAAATTGGGGTTCTCTCTCTCTCTGTGACTGCCGGTCTGTCTGTCTGTCTGTCTGTCTGTCTGTCTGTCTGTCTGTCTGTCTGTCTCTCTCTCTCTCTTCTCTCTCTCTCTCTCTCTCTCTCCGTCTGCCTGTCTGTCTGCCTGCCTGTCTGTCTGTCTCTCTCTCTCTGTCTGTCTGTCTCTCTCTCTCTCTCTATCTCTCAGTTCTGCGACCATTCTGCTAAGCAACCTAACTGATTTGCAGGGAATGGAATGACAGAGCACATGTACGGACGAAATATTATTGTGGTAGATGAAGAGAACAATCGAGAGTACAAGCAAGCCAAGACTGTCCTACAGGGAACAGTACAATGAAGGAGACGAAGAGGCAGACAGAGAAAACGATGGGAAGACAACGTCAGAGAGTGGACTGGCCTTGAGTGGAACGATTCGCTACGGAAAGCAGAAGACCGTAGGTATGGTGGAAGCTGGCTGCAAACTATTCAGTGGTGCATCAACGGAATACGTGAAGGTGAAAAGTAAAAGAGTGAGAGAGAGGGTGAGAGAGACAGACAGAGACATAGGGACAGAGAGAAAGAGAGAGAGAGAGAGAGGCAGACAGACAGAGACAGACAGACAGACAGACAGGCAGACAGAGACAAACAGACTTGGAGAGAGAGAGAGAGAGAGAGAGAGAGTAAGAAAGAAAGAGAGAGAGAGAGAGAGAGAGAGAGAAACAGAGATAGACAGACAGACAAAGAGATAGAGTCAAGGATAGAAAAACAGCTGAGAGAAAGAAAAAGACAGACAGATGCATGAACACAGATTTATGTATGAAACAAGAAACAAAAAAAATTATCACAGAAAAAGAAAATAGGAAAACGGAATGTGTAATATTTGAGAGAGAGAAGGAGAGAGAGAGAGAGGAGAGAGAGAGAGAGAGAGAGAGAGAAGAGAGAGAGAGAGAGAGAGAGAGAGAGAGAGAGAAAACAAGTAAAAGCCCATTCAAAGACAAATAAAGAAAGAAGGAAAGGATGAAATAAAGCAGAAGCCACTACTGACATTTAGTACAAGAACAAATCAAACTATCAACTGCCAGACTGCCAAGTCAGAAACACAATAGCAAGGATGTAGGAGGAAGAAGGAGAAAGAAAAAGAGAGATGAGGAAGAATAAACAGAAGATGAAGAAGCAAAAACGGGGGGGTAAGAGGAGGAGGAGGAGGAGGAGGTGGACGAGGAGGAGGTGGACGAGGAGGAGGAGAAGGAGGAAGAAGAAGAAAGAAAAACAGAGATGAGGAAGAATAAACAGAAGATAAAGAAGCAAATGATAAGAGGGTAGGAAGAGGAGGAGGAGGAGGAGAAGAAGAAGAAGAAGAAGAAGAAGAAGAAGAAGAAGAAGAAGAAGAAGAAGAAGAAGGAAGAAGAAGAAGAAGAAGAAGAAGAAAGAAGAAGAAGAATTGCAAAGAAGAAGAAGACTTGCAAAAAAAAATGCAAGAAGAATGCAAAGAAGAAGAAGAAGAAGAAGAAAGAAGAAGAAGAAGAAGAAGAAGAAGAAGAAGAAGAAGAAGAAGAAGAAGAAGAAGAAGTTTTAAAAAGAGTAGGAGGAGGATATGGGACAAGAAGCAAAATGGGAAAAATGCAGAGGAAGAAGAAAACAGAACGAGGAAGTACAGCGACAGGGAAAAAGAGACGGAAGAAAAGAAAGAAGGGAGGAAAAATAAGAAGAGACAGATTGAAGAGGAGGAGGAGGAAGAGAAGGAAAAAAAGACTGTCTGGGCGTGGACTGACATAATGCAATCATGAAAAAAGATTAAACACTTGTCAGGTCATGCCCAAAAAAACCCCAACTAAATAAATGATCATCCTTGTCAGGTTTTAAACACAGCACACCACCATCCTGTCGGCTTTGTTGCCTGAAAAGACATTAGTCTTCCAAGAAATTTATGTGGCGGCTTTCGTTCTTTTTCTTAACCTTATATAGCAACCTCTGTCTGTCTGTCTGTTTGTTTGTCTGTTTCTCTCTCTCTTTCTCTGTCTCTCTGTCTCTGTCTCTTTGTCTCTGTCTGTCTGTCTGTCTGTCTGTCTGTCTCTCTCTCTCTCTCTCTCTCTCTCTCTCTCTATCGCTTTCTCTCTTTCTCTCTCTCTGTCTGTCTCTGCCTCTCTCTTTCTCTTAATCTGAAAACCGTATGCACAACGGAACTGGATGTAAAAAAAGCACATAATTGCTTATTCCATTACCCTTGAGATACTGAAATAAAAGAGTCTCTCTCTCAAAACCGCATGCATACGGGGACTGGGTTTATAAACAAAGCACATGAGCGCTTATTCCAGTATCCTCGAAAAAAAGAGGAATGTGAAATTCTCTCTCTCTCTCTCTCTCTCTCTCTCTCTCTACTCTCTCTCTCTCTCCTCTCTCTCTCTCTCTCAAATCTGCTAGCACACAGGGGCTTGATGTCAAAAAAGCGCATGATTGCTTATTCCATTGTCCTCGGAATAAAAGAAACTTGAAATTTGAAATCTCTCTCTCTCTCTCTCTCTCTCTCTCTCTCTCTCTCCTCGCTCTCTCTCTCAAAACTGCATGCACATGGGAACATCATGTACAGAAAAAAGCACATGATTCTTATTCTATTGTCCTCGAATTAAGAATAATTTAAAATTCTCTCTCTTTCTGTCTCTCTCTCTTCTCTCTCTCACTGTCTGTCTGTCTGTCTGTCTCTCTCTCTCTCTCTCTCTCTCTCTCTCTCTCTCTATCTCTCTCTCTCTCTTCTCTCGCACTCATCATCATCTCTCTCTCTCTCTCTCTCTCTCTCTCTCTCTCCTCTCTCTCTCTCTCTCTCTTCTCTCTCACTCATTCTCTCTCACTCATTGTCTCTCACTCATTCTCTCTCTCTCTCTCTCACTCTCTCTCTCTCTTCTCTTCTCTTCTCTTCTCTCTCTCACTCATCATATATATCTCTCTCTCTCTCTTCTCTCTCACTCATTCTCCCCTCACTCATTGTCTCTCACTCATTCTCTCTCTCTCACTCTCTCTCTCTCTCTCTCTCTCTCTCTCTCTCTCTCTCTCTCTCTCCCCTCTCTCTCTCTTTCTCTCCTCTCTCACTCATCGTCTCTCTCACTCTTTGCCTGTCTGTCTCTATCTCTCTCTTCTCTCTCTCATTCTCTCTCTCTCTCTCTCTCTCTCTTCTCTCTCTCTTTTCTCTCTCTCTCTCTGTCTCTCTCTTTCTCACTCCCTCTCTCTCTCTCTCTTCTCTCTCACTCTTTGCCTGTCTGTCTCTATCTCTCTCTCTTCTCTCTCTCACTCATTGTCTCTCTCTCTCTCTCTCTCTCTCTCTCTCTCTCTCTCTCTCTCTCGCTCTCTTTCTCTCTCTCTCTCTCACTCTTTGCCTGTCTGTCTCTATCTCTCTCTCTTCTCTCTCTCACTCATTGTCTCTCTCTCTCTCTCTCGCTCTCTTTCTCTCTCTCTCTCACTCTTTGCCTGTCTGTCTCTATCTCTCTCTCTTTCTCTCTCTCACACATTGTCTCTCTCCCTCGCTCGCTCGCTCGCTCTCAACGACACACCTGAAGTCTCAGGGCATTAATCAGCCGGGAGCATTCTTGCATAATGTGTCAAGTCAGACACACACACACTCACACACACACACACGCACACACATAGAGTCGCTGATGCCGCAATCAGGTTGTCCTGCATTGTCACAGATGAATGACCTTGGCTGACGGGGAAGGTCATTCGCCTGTGCAAACGGACAATAAAACTATATATAAAACAAAAAAGTGCAGGGCATACATTTATTTAGATATTCATGGGCGAAACTGACAGACAGAACTTTTTTTTAAAAAAATGTGTGGTTTGGGATGTGCGCTTATCACTTCTGCTTTTGAAGGTTAAACTGAACTTGTCATTGTTGTTGAGTGCATTATAAGTGTTTAAGGTTTTTTTAGCTGCTCTGTTATAAGTGTGTATATGTATGATTTTCCTTTTTTGAAAGAGAATTTTGTTTAAACCAAGGATAAGCTGTAGAGCACGTGGCAGCAGCCAAAACAAAAAAGAGAAAAAATCCGAACAGACCAACAAATCAAGGTATCTAACATACGAACAAAAAACTGCGAAAGAAAGAAACAAAGAAAAAATTCAAAGTTCAGGCTGGTGCAGTTAGAGAAAAGGAGGAGGAGGAGGAGGAGATGATGAGAGAAGGAAAGAAGAAAAAGAAGAAGACGAGGTAAAAGAAAAAGAAGAAGAAGAAGAAGGAAGGAGAAGAAAGGACGAGGTAGAAGAAAAAGAAGAAGAAGAAGAAGAGGAAGAAGAAGAAGAAGAAGAAGAGGTAAAAGGAGAAGAAGAACAAGAAGAAGAAGAAAAGGAAAGAAAGAAGAAAAAGAAGAAGAAGAATTGCAAATAAGAAGAATGTCGAGCAAGAAGAATTGCAACGAAGAAGAATTGAAAAGAAGAAGAAGAAGAAGAAGAAGAAATTCTCTCTCTCTCTCTCTCTCTCTCTCTCTCTCTCTCTCTCTCTCTCTCTCTCTCTCTCTCTCTCTCTCTCTCTCTCTCTCTCTCTCACACACACACACACACACACACCACACAGATGAGTTGGCAATTTTTCCCTAGAAATTCTCTGTCTGTTTTCCTCTCTCTCTCTCTCTCTCTCCTCTCTCTCTCTCTCTCTCTCTCTCTCTCTCTCTCTCTCTCTCTCTCCAGATGACATTGCACAAGCACATAGGACAGGAAAAACATAACAGCCAAGTCTATCTCTCTCTCTCTCACCCATATAAATCAGTAATTTTCCCCTTGGAAACTCTCTCTCTCTCTCTCTCTCTCTCTCTCTGTCTCTCTCTCTCTCTCTCTCTCTCTCTCTCTCTCTCTCTCTCTCTCTCTCTCTCTCTCTCTCTCTTGTCTTTCTCTCTCGGGACTGGATGACAAAAAGCACATGAGTACTTATACCATTATCCTCGAAATAAAAGAATAAAATAAAAATTTTAAATGCTCTCCTCTCTCTCCCTCTCTCTCTCTCTCTCTCTCTCTCTCTCTCTCTCTGTCAACATTCCAAAGGGGCCAAGGCCTATAATGAATAAAACTTTCGCATTCGCATTCGCATTCTCTCTCTGTGTCTCTCTGTGTGTGTCTCTCTCTCTCTCTCTCTCTCTCTCTCTCTCTCTCTCTCTCTCCAGAGGACAATGCATGAACATATAGGACAGGAAAGACATAACAGCCAAGTCTCTGTCTCTGTCTCTCTCTCTAAAATGAGCCGACAATTTTTCCATAGAAATTCTCTCTCCTCGCTCCCCCCCGCCCCTTTCTCTCCCTCCCCTGCTCTCCCTCCTCTCTCTCCCTCTCTCTCTCCCATCCTCCTTCTCTCCCTCTCCCTCCCTCTTTCTCTCCCCCTCTCCTCCCCTCTCCCTCTCTCTCTCTCCCTCTCTGAAAATGACAGGTCTGAAGTCCCACCACGGCCACATACATCAATCAACCAGCAGTGGACAAACTCTCTCTCTTGCATCATGGGTCAGAGTTCAACACAGTGACGGACAGCACACTGACCACAGGCTGTATCCTGCATGGTCAAGGACGAATGACCAGAGCTACAGCCACGAGACCCGGTAGGGTCAGTCACCTGTGCTAACCAAGAAAAACCCAAAATCCGGGAAAAACCCCAAACTTTTTAAAGGACCAGAGAAAATAATTATGCAGCCATTTCTGCGCAGCAAATTTTATGAGTAGACCTGACAGGGGAAGGTGGGTGGAAAAAGTAGTTGAGGAAATGCGTTTAATGCTTTAGTGCCTTTTAAGGACATGCCATGTAGCAATTTAGGGGAATTTGTGTTTTCAGATTAGAATTTATATTGTTACGAAGGAGGTGGAGGAGGAGGAGAAGAGGAAGAAGGAGGAGGAGGAAGAAGAGGAGGAGGAAGGAGGAAGGGAGAAAGAGGAGGAGGAGGAGGAAGAGGAGGAGAAAGAGGAGGAGGAGGAGGAAAAGGAGGGGAAAAGAGGAGGAGGAAGATGAAGAGGGGGAAAGGAAAGGGGGAGGAGGAAAAGGTGGAGGGGGAAAGGGAGGGGAGGAGGAGGGGGGAAGAAGAAGAATGCAAAGAAAAAGAGAAAGATATTCTCTCTCTCTCTCTTCTTTTCCTCTCTCTCTCTTCCTCTCCTCTCTCTCTCTCTCCTCTCTCTTCCTCCCCCATCTCTCTTTCTCTCCTCTCTTGCAATGTGATGCAAAGTTACAGGGCGTACTTTTTCAGAGCTGCAGAAAGACTTGTAATTCAGTCTGAAATGCCAATTACTGGACTTCCAGCAACCGTGGAGAAAAGCTTAAGCACCCTGCTGACTGACAATGCAGTCACCAGCTGGAAGGTGGCAGGGGAGGGGGACAATGTGGTTTTTGTCTTGTAACTGAAGCCAGTTGACACAGCAGTGTCAACAAATATGGCGGATCCTACAGTGAATCGCAACATGCAAGTGCAACACTACAGGAAAAAAACTTTCTCCCAAATTCGCCGCGACCAGGAGCGTTCCAGAAAACATAAAGAGAAGCAGGCAGGTGTTGTGTGTGGCAGTGACTGTGTCTTCAGTGCCTCGTGTCTGCCTGACAGTGGTGTAGAACAGTTCAGTGAGGCATGTGCAGATTCACATGAGATAGACAAACTCTCTCTCTTGCATCATGGGTCAGAGTTCAACACAGTGACGGACAGCACACTGACCAAAGGCTGTATCCTGCATGGTCAAGGACGAATGACCAGAGCTACAGCCACGAGACCAGGTAGGGTCAGTCACCTGTGCTTAACAAAAAAACAAAAAAAAACCCAGAACATTTTAAAAGGATCAGAGAAAATAATTATGCAGCCATTTCTGTCCAGCAAATTTTATGAGTAGACCTGATAAGGGAAGGCAGGTGGAAAAAGTTCAGGAAGTGCGTTTAATGTTGTAGTGCCTTTTAAGGACATACCATGTAGGAATTTAGCAAAATCTGTGTTTTCAGATTAGAGTCTATATTGTTACGAAGGAAGAGAAGAAAGAGGAAAGGAGAAGAGGAGAGGGGGGAGAAGAAGAAGAAGGAGGGGAGAAGGAAAAGTAGGAGAAGGAGGAAGAGGATGAAGTGGAGGAGAAAGAGGAAGAGGAGGAGGAGAAGAAGAAGGAGAAGAAGGTGGAGGAGGTAGAGGAGGAGGAGGAGGGGAAGAGGAAGAGAAGAAAAAGAAGAAGAAATTCTCCCCCCCCCCCCCCCCTCTCCCCCTCTCTTTCTCTCTCTCTCTCCTCTCCTCTCTCACTCTCTCTTCTCTCTCTCTCTCTCTCTCTCTCTCTCTCTCCTCTTTCTCTCTCTCTCTCAGATGAATCAGCAATTTTTCTCCTAGAAATTCTCTCTCTTCCTCCCTCTCCCACACCCCTCCTCTCTCCTTCCTCCTCCTCTCCCCCTCTCTTCTCTCTCTCTCTCTCTCTCCTCTCTCTCTCTCTCTCTCACTCACTTTATTGATTTATTTGTGTTGGTTTCATTCTTTTCCCCATGAGGGCATGGTGTAAAGAAGCCTATGGCTTATCCATTTACCCTCATTAAAATATTCTAGTTCGAGTTCTCTCTGAAAATGACAGGTCTAAAGTCCCACCACGGCCACATACATTAATCAATCAGCAGTGGACAAACTCTCTCTCTTGCATCAGGGGTCAGAGTTCAAAACAGTGACGGACAGCACACTGACCAAAGGCTGTATCCTGCAAGGTCAAGACCAATGACCAGAGCTACAGCCACGAGACCAGGTAGGGTCAGTCACCTGTGCTAACAAACCACAAAAAAACGAATAAATATTTTTTTTAAAGGACCAGAGAAAATAAGTATGCAGCCATTTCTGTGCAGCAAATTTTAAGAGTACACCTGATAGGGAAGGCGGGTTGTTGGGGAAGTGCGGTTAATGTTTTAGTGCCTTTTAAAGACATGCCATGTGGCAATTTAGCAAAATTTGTGTTTTCAGATTAGAGTCTATATTGTTACGAAGGAAGAGAAGAAAGAGGAGGAGGAGGGGAGTAGGAGGAGGAAGAGGAGGAGGAGAATAAGAAAAAGAAAAACAACAACAACAACAACACACAACAACATCAACGAAGAAGAGGAGAGAAGAAGAAGATGAAGAAGGAGAAGAAAAAGAACAACAACAACAACAACAGCAGCAGCAGCAACACACAACAACAACAATAACAACAACAAAGAAGAAGAGGAAGAGAAGAAGAAGAGTTGCCAAGAAGAATTGTGAAGAAGAATTGCGAAGTAGAAGAAAAAGAAGACGATGATGACAAAGAAGAAGATTGAAGAAGAAGAAGAAGAAGAAGAAGAATGTATGGAATTTATATAGCGCTGAATCTTGTAAAGCAACAAATCAAAGCGCTCAGATTTTATTTCATACCACTTTAAGTCACGGCAGATTTCTCTCCGTGAAATTCGGGCTGCTCTCCCCGGGAAGAGCGGGAGAACGCGTCGCCACTTTGCGCTGCGCCACCCTTTCACCCTTTTTTTTTTCTGCAGCTGTATTGCAAAGAAGTAGGAGGAGGAGGTGGAGAAAAAGAAGGAGGAGGAGGAGGAGGAGAAGAGGAAGAAGAAGAAGAAGAAGAAGAAGATGATGATATGATGACAAAGAAGAAGAAGAAGAAGAAGAAGAAGAAGAAGAAGAAGAAGAAGAAGAAGGAGGAGGAGGAGGAGGAATACTGCGAAGAAGAAGTAGAAGGAGGAGGAGAAGAAGGAGGCGGAGAAGAAGAAGAAAAAGGAGGAGGAGGGGGGGAAGAAGGAGGAGGAAGTGGAGGAGGAGGAGAAAAAGAAGAACAAGAAGAAGAAAGAGGAGGGGAGGAGGAGAAGAAGAATTGCAAAGAAGTAGGAGGAGGAGGTGGAGAAAAGAAGGAGGAGAGGAGGAGAGAGGAAGAAGAAGAAGAAGAAGAAGAAGAAGAAGAAGAAGAAGAAGAAAAGAAGAAGATGATGATATGATGACAAAGAAGAAGAAGAAGAATGCAAAGAAGAAGAAGAATGCAAAGATGAAGAAGAATGCAAAGAAGAAGAAGAATGCAAAGAAGAAGAAGAAGAAGAAGAAGAGAAGAAGAAGAAGAAGAAGAAGAAGAAAGAAGAAGAAGAAGAATTGCGAAGAAGAAGAAGAAGAATGAAGAAGAAGAAGAAGAAGAAGAAGAAAAGAAGAAGAAGAAGAAAAGAAAACAACAAAACAACAACAGCAACAACAACAACAAGTTCAAGAAGAAGAACAAGAACAAGAATTGCGAAGAAAAACAAAAACAACAACAACAAGAACAACAACAACACGAAACAAAGAAGCGGAGGATAATGAGGAAGAAGAAGATGACGCTAAGATTACGAGTGGAAGCGTAGAGCGCAGCTCCTGGCAAATATAGTCGTCTCAAAGTTTATGCACGTTCCTAGCGGCAACATCACAGCACCCTCATCACCATTGACCATCACGCAAACATAAAAAAGACAACTGTTTCTGGCCCAGTCAGCCCGGCTGCCTCTATCCTCTAGCCTCACGGGGACCTCAGTTTCAGTTTCCAGTGCACTTCTGTGATTCAGGAAGGAAGGTGGCAGGATGGTTAAGATTGTTTGCCTGCCAACAAGTAAACCGTGAGGTTCTGGGTTCGATTCCCAGCCTCGCCTTTTCTTCCCAAGTTTGACCCCAAAAAATCGAACTGAATGTCAAAGTCCTTTGGATAAGACTATAAACCGAGGCTCCGTGTGCGAACGCATGCAGAACATCTTGCGCACTCGTTAAAATCCTGTTCCGTTTTTCGAAAGAGTAGGCCATTGTGTGCCGGTGGGAACAGATGACAAAATTTACGAAACCGCATACACACGGGGACTGGATGTAAAAAAAGCACATGAGTGCTTATTCCATTATCCTCGATATAAAAGAAAGAAAGAAAGTGTCCAAGCTTCCAGGGTTTGAAAGTTCACATGGGAGAAGGTCGTTAAAGAGTTAAGCACACCACATTCAAGTCACTGCAAATTTCTCTGCCTGAAATTCGGGCTGCTCTTCCCAAGGGACAGCAATGTCGCCATAAAAGCAGCGTCGCCCAATGTTTTTGTTCCTTTTTACTGTCTGCAGATGTATTTATTTTCTTATCAGAGTGGCTTTTTTCTTACCACAGAATTTGGCCAGGGACAACTCCCTTGTTGTCGTGGGTTCTTTTACGTGCGCTAAATAACTATGTATAACACACGCACGGACGGGATAGCCTAGTGGTCAGAACCAAGCGCTCGCAATCTGACGACCCGGGTTCGATTACCGTTCAAGGGGGATATTTTCCCCTGGAGTTAACATCAGTTCAGACTTCACTCTCCCAAAAAGTCCTTTCGGATGAGGCTATAAACCGAGGCACCGTGTGCGAACGCACGCAGAACATCTTGCGCACACGTTAAATCCTGTTCCGCTTTTCGTAAGAGTAGGCTATTGTGTGCCGGTGGGAACAGATGACAAAATTTACAAAACCGCATAAACACGGGGACTGGATGTAAAAAAGCACACATAAGTGCTTATTCCATTATCCTCGATATAAATAGAATAAAATAAATAAAGATTCATCGTCTCATCCGAAAGACCAGCACCTAGACTACCACTCACGGTCAAGTGGATGGGGTGAAAAGTTTTTTTTCCGGCCCAAACGGGTATCAAACCACCGCAGTCTTCGAACCTGAACTTGACGCTACCTAGGCCAGGTGCGTTACCTCTAGACCACCGATCCACCTGTTGTTGTGGAGGTCGCCACACCAGGTGAGAGTGTGTCTCGTCACTCAGTCTGGCTCCAACAAGACTTCAATAACAATAACAATAATTCCAATTCAGTTTTTGCAGGCCATATGGCCCATAGAACAACAGTTAATCATATACTTTCATGTAAGGTGAACCTCCTTACTTCTGATATCTAAACATTTTAGTAAGAAATAATCCAACTTTTAAACATCAAACTAGGTTTTAGTGCTCCTACAAAGAAGCTGCACTTTCAGATTCGATGGAAATCTGTAACAATACAAAGGAATACATTTTCTTCGCAATACAGCATATTTTGGGCATACAAGTAAAAAGTGACAAACATCTTCAATTTGTTGGCCATCACACTGAGAACAGAATGGACCAGTAATCGGTTTGTCATAACGTGAAATTCAACAAGACTTCAGTCGACTCTTGTCGTTAGAAGGAAGCTTAGCTTAGTAGGTGGTGTCCTAGTACTGTGGAATCAGAACAGACACTGCTGTGAAAAGTGACCCGGCAGCAGTGCAGGGCCCCGCTGGCTGGTGGCCCTATGGTGGCCTGAAAGGTTGATAAGTTCCATGTGAATGTTTTGACACTGAAGATACGGCATGACGTCTCGAAGTATGGCCAGTGGGGAAAGATCAAGACGAGAGGCTTGGGAACAGCGGGACATCACAGAAGGATTGAGTTTGCAAAATTTGTCTTGGCATCTGTCTATCTGTCTGTCTGTCTCTCTCTCTCTCTCTCTCTCCTCTCTCTCTCTCTCTCTCTCTCCCTCTCTCTCTTTCTCTCCCACTCTCTTTCTCTCTCTCTCTCTCCCTCTCTTTCCTCTCTCTCTCTCTCTCTCTCTCTCTCCTTTTTTCTCTCTCTCTCCCCTCTCTCTTTCTCTCTCTCTCCCCTCATCCACTTTCTACTCTTCTTTCGCTCTCTCTCCTCTCTCTTCTACTCATCTCCGTAACCCTACCTCTCCATTACATACCTCCCACCTCTCTCTCACTCGTTTTCTCACTCTCCCTCAATCTGTTCTCATATCCCTCTCTCTTTCTCTCGTCCCTCCCTGCCTCTCACTCTCTTCATCTCTCTCTCTCCTCTCTCTTCTCTCTCTACCCCCTCCCTCACTTCCTTCTCCATCTTTCTCTCTCTCTCCTCCTCTTTCTCATGCCTCTCCTCCTACTCTTCTCTACTCTGTTTGTCTCTACACACCACTTTCTCTCTCCCTCCCCCAGTCTCGCCCCGCTCTGTCCTCGGTGCTCTTAGTTGTGGCTCTCCCCTCTATTTTCTAATCTACATTCTCCGAATCCCTGCCTCTTGCAAAGCTCTAAATCTTTGTCTCTCTACCG
>CM054162.1:42950030-42952530 GCA_028751875.1 Rapana venosa
GTGTGTGTGTGCGTGTGTCTGTGTGTGTGCGCGCATGCGTGCGTGCGTGTGTGTATGCGTGTGTTAATGTACGAATAATTATTGTGTTGTGATTTTTTTTTTCTGGAATATTTTCCTCTGTGTGTGTGTGTGTGTGTGTGTGTGTGTGTGTGCGTGTGTGTGTACGCGCGCGAGCGTGTTGATGTACGAATAATTATTGTGCTGTGGTATTTTTCTGTAATGTTTTTCTGTTGTTGTTTTTTATGTATGGCTCGTAGCCAAAATGAGTTTATTTGTGAGATAAACAAAATATTTTCAGAATTCAATTGAATAGTGCATATACACTTATCACTTATTGTCTCTCTATCTCTGTCTCTGTCTCTCTCTCTTATATATCCCTAAGGGCGGGAACTGATTGTAAAGAAAGCATATGGGTGCTTATTCATTATCCTCGAAATAAAAGAATTTGTCATTGTCATCGTCATTGTCATCAATAACGGGCAAAAATGTTGACCTGCCCCATACACACACACACACTAAAGAAACAATATTACATTAATCACATTAAGATCCACAGCAAACGAGCCGGGCTAGTTTAGCTTGCTTCGATAGACGCCAGAAATTGACAAAACGCTGTATGTACGTACGTACGTACAGTGGCACTCAGGGTTGTGAGCTAAATCTGCTTTTAGTCTTCTTCTTCCAAACCAGACCTACTGCTTTTTTTAGATTTTTATTTTTAAGGAATAATGTATGTGTATAGGGCTGTTACGACGCACCGGTAAGATTTTTTTAGGCTATGACTGTGCGTAGTGATTTTCGGTGTAAGGTTTTGTTTCTTTGTGATTGCGTCTTGTTGGGTTTTGTGAGTGTTCCTTACAAGGTGTGTGTGTGTGTGTGTGTGTGTGTGTGTGTGTGTTGGATATTCGGTTATATCTAGGTGAAATTTGTGTCTCTTTAGGGGTTCGTGCTCGGTGGTGTATGAGGTACAGAGAGAGAGAGAGAGGGGGGAGAGGAGGGAGAGAGAGAGAGAGGGCGAGAGAGAGAGGCGAGAGAGAGACAGAGAGAGAGAGAGAGAGAGAGAGATGAGAGAGAGAGAGAGAGAACGTGTGTGCCTGTGTGTGTGCGACAGAGACAGAGAGAATGAGTGTGTGTGTCTGTGTGCGCGCGCGCGTGTGTGTGTGTGTTCCATCTGACATAAATATGAGTTTAAAAAAAAAGAAAAAGACCTCAACGTGGAATCTATATAGCACTATATCTTGCACTGATAAATCAAAGGGCGTGCACTCAACTCTTTCTAACACAGTTATGCAACTGTTAATTAATAGTTCTAGCAAGTCAAAATGTGCACGGGGCGCCTAGGTTATGTACTTTAGCAGGGTGATGGGATTTCAGCTGTTGAAGGCTGGACAGCTGTGAGATGAAACAGGAGAGGAGTCTTAGGATTGAAATAAATATGTCTTGAGGATGGATTTTAAATTGTCATAAGAAGGCTCGTGGCAAAGAGAGAGAGAAGGGGGGAGTTCATTCCAGATCAATGGACCAGAAATAGAGAAAGAGTGATGGCAGACAGTGGATTGGTTGAATCTAGGTATTCGTAAGGACAAGGTATCTGCAGCAGAGCGGGGGAAACGAGAAGGGGTGTGCGAGTGAAAACATTCACAGAGGTAGGAAGGTGATGTTTTGTGGAGACATTTGTAACAGAGGGTACAGATCTTATAGTTTACTCTCTGTGGCAGAAGCAGACAATAGAGAGATCGCAAGAGAGGGGTAATGTGCTCAGATTTTTTTCTTTCTGAGGACTAGTCGAGCTGCAGAGTTGTGTATACATTGAAGGGAGTGGATAGATGATGCTGGCAGACCAGCCAGAAGAGAATTGCAATAGTCCAGGGTGAAAGAATGAGAAACACCACGAATTTGAATGTTGCGTCTGTGGACAGGTACTTTTAAATTGCGCTGATATGCCGTAATTGATAGTAGCATGACTGGCAGGTGTGGGTGATGAATTTGCATAGAGAGTGTGTTTTCAATAATGACCCCTATATATTTCACAGCAGTGGAAAGATGGACTGATGCATTGCCGAATTATATTGAAGCTTTTGAAATGGAAGAGAGTTTGTGTCTGGTCCCTACAAGCATGGTTTCAGTTTTATTTGCGTTTAGCTGTAACTTGTTCTGTACCATCCAGTTTTGGACACCTTGAAAGCAGTAGGCCATATTTGCCAAGAGAGAAGGCAGATTTTCAGGAGTGTCACTGCTTAGAATCTGAGAATCATCTGCATAAAAAATGATGGTTTATCTGATAATGGTTAATAATATGTAACAGTGGAGCAGTGTAGAGAGTGAAATAAACAGGGCCCAGAACTGATCTTTCAATGGACTCCACATTCCAGTCTGGCAGGTACTGACTGAATCTTGTTTACTGCAACTGACTGGAATCAATCGGTAAGGATTGAACTAAACCAGGTGAGGGTTGTACAAGTAACACCAAACGTTTTTTTGAAGACAAGAGAGAAGAATG
>CM054162.1:42962530-42970230 GCA_028751875.1 Rapana venosa
AAACAACATACATACATACATACATACATACACACATACACACACGCGCGCGCGCGCGCGCACACACACAACACACACACTTTCTGAGTTTCTCTCACCCTCCCTCCCCCCCTCCCTCTCTCTCTCTCTCCCTCCCTCCCCTCCCTCCCTCCCCCTTCCCCCCTCCCCCTTTCTCTACTTTCCCTCCCTCCCCTTCCCTCCCATCTCTCTCTTTCCCACCATCGCCCTCTCTCTCTCTCCCTCTCCCCCCCCCCTCTCTCCCTCTCTCCCCTCCCCCCTCCCTCTTCCTCTCTCCTCCCTCCCCCCTCTCTCTCCCCCCTCTCTCTACCTCCCTCCCCCTCCCCTTTAACCCCTCTCTCTTTTCCACCACTCCCCCCCTCTCTCTACTCTCCTCCTCTCTCTCTCCCCCTCTCTCTCCCTCTCCTTCTTTCTCTACTCCTCCTTCTCCTCCTATCTGTGTGACACTTAGCTGTTAATCTCTCTCGGAACTGTCAGCGGAGTTGTAAATTTGACAAATTATTCAAGATGATATTCTAGACAAAACAGGAGTAATCTCTTAGAGGCGACAGGTCAGAGGAGACATGATGACCTAGTTCAGTTCTCTTCCGGACTTAACTTCCGCTCTGTTATCTAGGTCACTCTGTTCTGTCTGTGTACACATTCTGTCTGTCTATGTAGGTTAGTGTTTAAATTCTATTCTATTCTTTCATTTCGAGGATAATGGAATAAGCATTCATTGGTTTTTGTTTTTTTTACAGCCAGTCTCCGTGTGTATGTAGTTTGGTAAATGTTCTCTCTAGTTGAGACATTGAAGTATTATTGAGTCTTGAGTCTTCTCATCTGTTCCCGCCAGCACACAATGGCCTACACTTCCAAAATGCGGAACGGGTTTTAACGTTCGCGCAAGATGATGTCCTGCGTGGGTTCGCACACGGGGCCTCGGTTTATAGTCTCGTCGGAAGGACTTTTGGGGGGAGTGGAGTCCGCACTGATGTAAACTCCAGAGGAAAAATCCTTTTCTGTCTGAATGTATTCTGTCTTGTCTGTCTGTTTATGTAGGTCAATCTTTTCTGTCTGTGTCAGGTCTGTCTGTGGTGTTTATGTAGGTCAATCTGTTCTGTCTGTGTTATGTATGGGTCTGTCTGTCTGTCTGTTTTTTGTAGGTCAGTCTTTTCTGTCTGTGTCAGGGCTGTTTGTGTTTTTTATGTAGGTCAGTCTTTTCTGTCTGTTTTTATGTATGGTCTGTCTTTTTGTCTGTTTATGTAGGTCAGTCTTTTCTTTTCAGTGTCAGGTCTGTCTTTATGTAGGTCATCTTTTCTGTCTGTATTCTCCTAGCCCTGTCTGTCTATATGATAATGTAGTCAATCTGCTCTAGATATGAATACATCGTGTTATTTGGTCTGTCTGTTGATGTTATCATAGACTTTCCTTAAGTCACTGTCTTGTCAGCAGTCTGATTGTTTTCCTTTTCTATACCTAGCTGAAAGCATTGCCCTGTCTCTTTCTTTCTTTCTTTCTCTTTCTCCTCTCTCTCCTTCTCTCTCTCCCCTCTCTCTCTATCTTCCTCTCTCTATCTCCCTCCTCTCCCTCTATCTCTATCACTGTCTCCCCCTTAACCCTCTCCTCCATCACACACTCAACCAACACCAACACACACTCACTCTCTCCTCTCATTCTCCTCTCTCTCCTCCCTCTCTCTCTCTCTCCCTTCCTCCTCTCTCTCCCTCTCTCCTCCTCTCTCTCTCCCCCTCTCCTCTCCTTCTCATCTCTCTCTCTCTCTCTCTCTCACACACCACACACACACACACACACACCCAGTCCACTGCTCATGATACCATCACCATAATTGTAATACCACCATTTCCCAACCAGACAAATCCAAATCCTCGCCTTCTACAACCACACCGCTCCCACACCCCACCCCCTAGCTAACCCCACCCCATGTACCCCCCACCAACACCCCACCCCCCCCCCCCAACCCCCACCCCCACCACAAACACCATGTCGCCCTTCCCTTGCCCTCCACCCCCACCCTTCCTGCTACCAACCCCTTCTCCCCTCCCCCCCATCCCACCACCATAAAGTAAACATTTAAGTTTTTCTTTAGACAAATTCTCTCTCTCTCTCCTCCCCTCCATCCTCCTCCACTCCCACAACCCACCCCCCACCACCAACGACCTTCTTCCTGAGGGCGGAGAGACCATGTCACACACACACACGCGCGCACGCGCGCGCGCACACACCACAGTCAAACACACACTCATACACACACATGAGTCTCTCACACACAGTCACAACAACACACACACACACACACACACACACAAAAAAACGAGTCACACACACACACACACACACCACTCATACACACACACATGAGTCTCTCACACACAGTCCACAACACACACACGCGCGCACGCGCGCGCACGCACACAACACACACACACACACACACACACACACACACACACACAACACACACACACCACAACACAACACACACACACACACCACCACAACACAACACACACACACACACCCACAACACACACACCCCCCCTCTCGCCCCCCACCCCCACCCACACCCCTCCACCTCCACTCCACACCCTGTCCCCACACCCAAACTCTGTCAATCCCACCCGGGGACCGCAAGCAAAGTTACCTGCCCTTGATAATCCCTATAATCCTTTAATCTTTCTAACCGTGTTGCCCTTAATCCGACGACCCAGTTTCCTTCATCCGGGACTTCCCGGCATGCACTGCTTGTATTTTGATATAGTGTGGAGGGGAGGGGTGGGGGGGGGTGGGACAGGTGGTTTTGTGTGGGGGGGGGGGGGGGGGGGGGGGGGGGGGGGGGGGGGGGGGGGGGGGGGGGGGAGGGGGGGGATGACAGGCAAGTGGGTGCTTATAGCAAGCAGTAGTGGACAGGTGCCCTATGTTGTAAAATGTTCGGATTTTATGTTAGAAATAAACAAAAAGTTTGTTTTTGCTTTTTTTTTTCCATAAAGAAACGTTTATTCAGAAAAAAAGATACGTGGTTTTTACATGTAACTATTGTAAGCAACAGCAAGCCAAACGGCTTAGTTATAGCGTCTCTGTCTGTGTTGGTTTAAAGAAATACCTATTCAGGAAAACACGAATAGCACGGTTATCATAGACGTTAACATTATGGGCAAACAACATAAAGTCAGCGGCTTATTATAGCGTGCTCCAAAGGTGAAGCATTTCCCATTTTCCTTTGGGAAGCTTTCTTAGAGGACTACCTCGTAGAGGACGCAATAGCTCAGTGGTCAGAGCACTCGCTTTTCCCCCCAGCCAATATTAAGCAGCATCGATTACCAATTGGATGGATGACCGTTTGCACACCTTGGCTTCAGTTCAGTACAGTTTCCCAGTTCACCCAGCTGTAAATGGGAGCCTTCCCTCTTTTAAGGGTCAGGTAAGGTAAAGCAGCGAGGGAGAGGAGATGGGCGCCACCCTTCAATATGCTGGCCCCTAGAGAAGCCGAGGTCTTTGATGCCTCGCTCCCCTACGACCACATAGGTTATATGGGAACACCTTTACCTGTGTGTTTTTAGAGGACTACCTCGTATTGGGGGGGGGAGGGGGGGCGGGGGCGGGTTAGCTCAGTGGTCAGCAGCGATGGAGAGGAGATGGGCGCCGCCCTCAATATGCTGGCCCTAGAGAAGTGAGGTCTCTGATGCCTTGCTTCCCTACGACCACATAGGTTATGGGAACACCTTTACCTTAGAGAAGCTGAGGTCTTTGATGCCTCGCCCCCCTACGACCACATAGGTTATGGGAACACCTTTGCCTTAGAGAAGTTGAGGTCTCTGATGCCTCGCTCCTCTACGACCACATAGGTTATGGGACACCTTTACCTTAGAGAAACTGAGGTCTCTGATGCCTCACTCCCCTACGACCACATAGGTTATGGGACACCTTTACCTTAGAGAAACTGAGGTCTCTTTGGGGGGTGGAGGAGGAGGAGGTGTCCCATGACCTATAAGGTCGTAGGGGAGCGAGGCGTCAGAGACCTCACTTCTCTAGGGGCCAGCATATTGAGGGCGGCGCCCATCTCCTCTCCCTCGCTGCTTTACCTTCCCTGACCCTAAAGAGGGCAGGTACCCATTTACAGCTGGGGAACTGGGGAACTGAAACTAAGCCAAGGCGGGGGGGGCAAAGGGGCACCCATCCAACTGGCCCCCACGCCGACGCTGTTTAACCCGGGCGGGGGTAAAGCGAGTCCCGACCACGAGCACCCCGTCCGGCAGGTGTTTGTGTAAAAAGAGCTAAAACAGACGTCGGTTTTTCGGGGCTGACCACAGCTTTTGGGCAACAAATAGGGCCCAACACATTTTTCCATGTTTGTCAGGGCTGGGCATTTCGTTGTTCGTTGGTTGGGTTTCGGCTGGTTGGCTGGTTGGTTGTGGTTTTTTGGTTTTGTTGGGGTTGGTCGGGTCGGGTCTTGTGTTTTTTTCCCGTCCACCTCCCTCCCCCCCCCCTCCCCCCCTTCCCTTCCCTTCCCTTCCCTCCCCCCTTTCACTCCCTTCCCCTCCCCCATTCAGACAGGCTACACAGTAGTGGTGGGGGGCTGAAAATTTCCCTTTCATTCATTCATATTTGCTCTTTTTTTTTAAAAGGGGGGGAGGAGGGGGGGGGGGGTTTTTTTTTTCTTTGGGGACCTTTTCTTTTTTCTTTCTTTTCTTTGTTAGCTTGGGGTTTTTTTTTTTTTTTTTTTTTTCTTTCATTCTCTCTTTTTTTTTTTCTTTTTTCCTTTTTCTACCTTCTTTTCTTCTTTTTTTCTTTTTCTTCTTTTCCGCCCCCTCCTCCTCCCCCTCCTTCTCCTCCCCTCCTCCTCTTCCTTTCCCTTTTCCTCCTCCTCCTACAACACTATGCTACTATAATTCTTCTTTTGTGCTTCTTCTTTTTCCCCTTTCTTACCCCCCTTTTCCCCCCCCTTATACCCCCCCCCCCTCCTCCCCCCCCTCCTCCCCCCCCCCCCTCCCCCCCCCTCTCTCCTCCCCCCCCCCCTCTCTCCTCCCCCCTTCCCCTTCTTCTTTTTTTTCCCCCACCTTTTTCCCCTCCCTTTCCCCCCCCCCTCTTCCTCTCTCTCCCTCTTTCTCTTCTTTTCCCCCCCCCCTTTTTTTTTCCCCCCCCCCCCCTTTTTCTCTGTGCCTGCTCTTTTTTTTATTTGCCCCCCGTCCCCTATCCCTCCCCCCCCCTTTTTTCCCTCCCCCGTCCTTTTCCCCTTCTGTTTCGTCTTTTGTCGTTCCTTCTTTTTCTTCTCCCCCCCCCCTTTTTCCCTTTCCCCTTTTCCCTTTCTTCCTCCCTTTTCTTTTCTCTCCCTCCCCCCTTTTCCTTCCCCTCCCCCTTACTTTCCCCCCCTTCCCCTTCCTCCTCCCCCCTCTCCCTCCTTCCTCCCTCCCCTTCTTTCCCCCTCCCTTCTCCCTCCCCAAAAAAAAACCCCCCAACCCCCCCCCTTCCCCCCTTTCCCCTCCTCCCCCTCCCTCTTTTTCTCTCTTCTTTACCTTTTTTCCTCCCTGGCTTTTTCTAGGGGGGGGGGGGGGGGGGGGGGGCCCCAACTTAACCTCAACCCCCAAAAATCCCCTTTTTCTCCCTTTTTCCTCCGCTTCCTCCCTTTTTTTTCCTTCGGCCCGTCCTTTCCCTTCTCTTCCTTCTCCTTCCCCTCTTCGTCACTCCCCCTCTTTTTTTTTCCTTCTTTTTTTCTCTTCTTCTCCTCCCCTTCTTTCTCTCTCTCTCTTTTCTCTCCCTCGCTCCTCTCTCTTCTCTCCCTCTCTCTCTCCCTCTCTCTCTCTCTTCTTATCCTTCCCCCCTTTTTTTTTCCCCCCGTTTTAAAAAGGGGGGGAAAAAGGGGCATCGGGGGAGTGGATAGAGGGAGAGGGGTTGTTATGAGGTTGGGGGAGGATGGGGGGGGGGGGGTGTTTGTTTGTTTCGTCTGCTTGTGTGTTCAAAAAGGTCTGACAACAGAACTGTTTTGAGCTAACTCGAAAAGAAGAAGAAGAAAAAAAGAAGAAGGGGGTTTTAAAGTGAGGGGCTTTTTGGGTTTTGGGTTTTTTTGTTGTTTTTCTTCTGTAATTCTTGAGTTCCATAGTACGTGGGTTTCTCTCTCTCTCTTCTCTCTCCCCTCTCTCTCTCTCTCATCTCTCTCTCCCCCCTCCCTCTCTCCTCTCTCTCCTCTCTTCTCACTCTCTCTCTCTTTTCCCTTCCTCTCTCTCTCTCCCCCTCTCTCTCTCCCTCTCTCTCACTCACACACAACACACACACACACAAAACACACACACACACACACACACACACACACACATACAAACCACAACACACAATCGCGTACGTTTTAGGTTTTCTTTTCTCCATTGATTTCCTTTTGTAGATCAATGTTAAAGAATAAAATCCCCTCACGAGTTTTCGTTTCGATTAACTACCCAACCCCTTAAAGCGACAATATAACTATAAACTAACCGCAGCGTTCTCCTGATATATCAAACTACTGCGAATAAATAGTAGCAACCCAAACACAAACAACCCAAACAACAAACTAACAAACAAACACCCCTCCCCTCACCCCCTCCCCCCCACCCCCCCCCACCACCCCCCACACTCCCCCCTCCCCCTCCCCCCCCCCCCCCCCCCCCCCCACAAAAAACACAGCAAACAACAAATAAGCAGACAAGACGTAAAGAGCTAAAATCAACCATTTGCATCCAACGCACAGAAAAGAGTAAAAGCATCCTCGCGGTTTAAAAAAAAAGAAAAAGTGCAGACCATTGGTGTCGTCTTTTTTCGCATGTTGACGTAAATTGGTTCTGTTGACGTTTCGGCTCTCTCTCTCTCTCTCTTTCCTTTTCTTCTTTTTTTCTTTTTTTTTTTTCGGTTTTTTTTTTTTTCAATTTGCTTCATTTTTTTTTTTTTTTTTTTTTAATCTCCCTACTTGGTTTTTTTTTTCTCTTTCTTCCTTGTATCTGTCTTCTGTTTTTCTTTCCTTGTTTCTGTCTGTCTCTCTCTCCTCTTGGCTCTCTGTACTCCTGTAACTTTATCCCTGTATCTTTGTCTGTCTCTGTCTGTCTGTCTTCTCTCTGTCTGTTGTCTGTGCTCCCCTCTCTCTTCTCCTCTCTCTCCTCTCTCTCTCTCTTCTCTCAGTCTCTCTCTCTCTCTTTCTTCTTCTTCTTTCTGTTACTGCGTCGTGTGCTGTGTGTGTTGTAGTGTGTGTTTGGCTGTCTGTTTGTCTGCTCTCTGTCTGGTCCTGTCGTCTTTCCCCCTCTCTCTCTCCTCTCTCTCTCTTCTCTCCCCTCTCTCTCTCTCTCTCTCTCTCTCTTTTCTCTCTCCTCCCCTCTCCATGTTATTGTGGTGTGTATGTGAGCTTGCACTTTAATAAAAAGACCCCCTTTGATAAGGTGACAGGCAAACACAAACAATGCAGGTATATCCTATTTATATCTCACTATATATATTTATTTATATATATATATATTTATATATCTCATTATATATAAACCCATGATCTTTATGATTCCGCCATATCCTGCTTACCAAAGTCTCACCAAACTCTCCTCTTTTCTCCATGTTTTTTGGGGGGTGTTTATGTGAGTTTTTAATTACAAAAAAAAAAATTCTGATGGGGGAAAAAAAAAAAAATATAATAATATAATATAAAAATTTATTTTTGTTCGCCAATTTAA
>CM054162.1:42978230-42993230 GCA_028751875.1 Rapana venosa
GAACACCTTTACCTTAGAGAAACTGAGGTCTCTGATGCCTCGCTCCCCTACGACCACATAGGTTATGGGAACACCTTTACCTTAGAGAAGCTGAGGTCTCTGATGCCTCACTGTCCTACGACCACATACATAGGTTATGGAAACACCTTTACCTTTTTTTTGTTTTAGTTGACTAGGTAGAACTGCATGGTACTGTGGTTGAAGCAAGCGAAAGAATACAGCTCGGGGGGAAGGTGGGGGATGTCGGGGGGGGTAGGGGAGGAAGGGGGGGTGGTGGGGGTGAGGGGCGGGGGGAGATGGGGGGGGGGGGGGAGGGGGAGGATTGGGGGGTGGAGGAGGAGGAGGTCCCTTTGAGCGTTGTGGTGGGGGGGGGGGGGGGGGCTCGCAAAAGCCTCGCAGCTGCATGTTGGGGGTCTGGCAGTGTAAAGGAGGTAAAGGAGTCCCATGACCTATAAGGTCGTAGGGGAGCGAGGCGTCAGGACCTCACTTCTCTAGGGCCAGCATATTGAGGGCGGCGCCCATCTCCTCTCCCTCGCTGCTTTACCTTCCCTGACCCTAAAGAGGGCAGGTACCCATTTACAGCTGGGGGAACTGGGGGAACTGTACTGAAGCCAAGGCGGCGGCGCAAACGGTCACCCATCCAACTGGTAACCACGCTCGACGCTGCTTAACTTGGCTGGGGGAAAGCGAGTGCTCCGACCACTGAGCTATCCCGTCCTGGCAGTGTGTTTGTGAGAAAAAAGCAGTCAAACAGACGTCTGGAGTTCTGGGCTGACCAGCAGCTGTTTGGGCAACAAATAGTGGCCCAACACATTGTGTCCATGTTTGTCAGGGCTGGGCAGTTGGTTGGTTGGTTGGTTGGCTGGCTGGTTGGCTGGTTGGCTGGTTGGTCAGGTGCTGGGTCTTGTGTTTTCTTCCGTCCACCTCCCTTCCCCTCCCCTCCCCTCCCTTCCCTTCCCTTCCCTTCCCTTCCCTTCCCCTCCCTTTCACTCCCTTCCCCTCCCCCATTCATGAGCAGTGCTACTACTAGTAGTGGTGGTGGTGGCTGACAATTGCCCGTTCATTCATTCATGAGTTTGCTTCTTTTTTTTTAAAGGGGGGAGCCGGGGGGGGGGGGGGGGGGGGGGGCGGTTTTTTTTTCTTTGACTCTTTTTTTTCTTTCTGGTTTCTTTGTTAGCTTGGTGTTTTTTTTTGTTAGTTTTTTTTTTCTTTCATTCTCTCTTTTTCTTTTTTTCTTTTCTATCCTTCTTTCTTTCTTTCTTTTCTTCTTCTTCTTGTCCTGCCCCCTCCTCCTCCCCCTCCTTCTCCTCCTCCTCCTCCTCTTCCTTCCTTCTCCTCCTCCTCCTACAACTACTACTGCTACTACTATATTCTTCTTTTGGTGCTTCTTCTTCCTCTTTCTTACCCCCCTCCCCACCCCCTTAACTCACTCACTCTTCTCTCTCCTCTCTCATCTCTCTCTCCTCTCTCCTCTCACTCTCTCTCATCTCTCTCTCTCTCTCTCTCTCTCTCTCTCTCCTCTCCCTCCCCCCCCCCTCTCTTCTCTCTGTGCTCTGTGCATAATAAACTTTGTTTTATATAAAGACGCACCCACAGTCACACCTATACACCTATCCACACCCCCACCTCTTTCCATCTCTCTCCGTCTTTCCGTCTGTCTGTTTGTCTGTCTGTTTGTCTGTCTGCCTGTCTGTTTGTCTGTCTCTGCCTGCCTGCCTGCCTGTTTATCTGCCTGTCTGCCTGTCTGTCTATCTGCATGTCTGTCTGTCTGTCTCTCTGTGCCTCCCAGCTTCTGTCTCTCTCTGTCTCTGTGTCCGTCTGTCTCCTTCCCTTCTCTCCCCCCTCTCCCTCCCTCTCCCTCCCTCTCACTCCCTCTCTTTTCTCTCTCCCTCCCCCTCTCTCTCCCCTCCCTCTCTCACTCCCTCTCTCCCTCCCTCTCCCTCCTTCTCACTCCCTCTCTCCTCCCTCTCCTCTCCCTCCCACTCCCACCTCAACCCCCAGTCCCGCTTTCCTCCTCCTCCTCCTCTTCTGTTTTCTTCTTCATTCATTTATTTTCTTCTTTTTTTCCTCCCTGGCTTCTGTCTATTGCGAGGTTGGGGCAGGCAGGGGGCGGCAATCTGTGGCGACAATCCTCAGGTGAGTGCTGGGATAACAGCTCAACACAGCGCAAGAGCTACACAGCTTTCTCTGTCTGTCCGTCCGTCTGTCCGTCTGTCTGTCTGTCTGTCTGTCTGTCTGTCTGTCTCTCTCTCTCTCTCTCTCTCTCCTCTCTCGTCTGTCTCTCTGTCTGTCTGTCCTGTCCTTCTCTCTCTCCTCTTCTCTCTCCTTCCTCCTCCTCTCATCTTCTCTCCTCTCTCTCTCTCTCTCTCTCTCTTCTCTTCTCTCTCATCTCTCCTCTCTCTCATCTCTCTCTCTCTCTTCTCTCTTCTGTGTATTCCTTCTTTTTTTTCTTGTTAGGAGAGAGAGGAGGGAAAGGCAGTCGGGTGAGTGGATAGAGGGAGAGGGGTTGTTAGTGAGGTTGGGGCAGGATGGGGAGGGGGGAGGTGTTTGTTAGTGCGTCTGCTTGTGTGTTCAAAACGGTCTGACAACAGAACTGTTTTGAGCTAACTCTGAAGAAGAAGAAGAAGAAAAAGAAGAAGGATGGTTTTATGTGAGGGTCTTTTGGTTTTGGTTTGTTTTGTTGTTTTTCTTCTGTAATTCTTGAGTTCCATAGTACGTGGGTTTTCTCTCTCCCTCTCTCTCCCTCTCTCTCTCTCTCTCTCTCTCCTTCTCTCTCTCTCTCTCTCTCCTCTCTCTCCTCCTCCCTCCTCCTCTCTCATCTCCTCTCTCTCTCTCTCTCTCTCACACACACACACACACACAACACACACACACACACACACACACACACACACACACACACACATACACACACACACACAACAATCGCGTACGTTTAGGTTTTCTTTTCTCCATTGATTCTCCTTTGTAGATCAATGTTAAAGAATAAATCCCTCATGAGTTTTCGTTTCGTTATTAATACCAACACTTAAGCGACAATATACTATAAACTAACGCGCAGCGTTCTTCTGAGTATATCAAAATACTGCGAATAAATAGTAATGGCCAAAGAAAACAAACAAACAACAAACTAACAAACAAACAAACAGCCTCAGGAAAACTAAGAAACACTCCCCTCCCCCCACCCCCCCCCCCCCCCCCCCCCCCCCCCCCCCCCCCCCCCCCCCCCCCCCCCCCCCCCTCCCTTTCCCCCCCCCCCCCCCCCCCCCCCCCCCCCCCCCCCCCCCTTTTTTTCCCCGGGGGGGGGCCCCCCCCCCCCCCCCGGGGGGGGGGGGGTTTCCCCCCAAAAGGGGGGGGGGGCCCCCCCCCCCCCCGGGGCCCAAACCCCCCCCCCCCCAAAAAAAAAAAAAAGGGGGGGGGGCGGGGGCCCACCAAACGGGCCCCCCCCCCCCCCCCCCCCCCCCCCCCTCCCCCCCCCCCCCCCCCCCCCCCCCCCCCCCCCCCCCCCCCCCCCCCCCCCCACCCCCCCCCCCCCCCCCCACCCCACCCCCCCCCCCCCCCCCCCCCCCCCCCCCCCCCCCCCCTTTTTTCCCCAAACCCTTTTGGCAAAAGCCCCCGAAACCCCCCCCGAAACCCCCCCCCCCCCCCCCCCAAAACCCCCGCCCCCAAAAAAACCCCCAAAAAAAAAAAAACCCCAAAAAAACCCCCCGGGGGCCCCCCTCCCCCCCCCCCCCCCCCCCCCCCCCCCCCCCAAAAACAACAGCAAAAACAAATAAGAGACAAGACTAAAGAGCAAAATCAACCATTTGCATCCAACGCACGAAAAGAGTAAAAGCATCCCCTTTTTTAAAAAAAAAAAAAAGGGCCGGTTTCGTCTTTTTTTCGCATTTGACGAAATTGGTTTCGTTGACTTTTCGGTTTCCTCTCTCCTCCTTCCTTTTTTTTTTTTTTCTTTTTTTTTTTCTTTTTTTTTTTGTGTTCTTTCAATTTCTCATTTTTTTTTTTTTTTTTTTTTAATCTCCCTATTTGGTTTTTTTTTTCTCCTTTTTGTCTGTGCTCTCTGTCTTTCTGTCTCTTTTTTTCCCTGTTTCTGTCTGCCCCTCTCTCTCTGTCCTCTGACTCTCTTAACTTTTTCCCGTATCTTTGTCTGCTCTGTCTTTTTCTATCTCTCTGTCCCGTCTGTCTGTCGCCCTCCTCTCTCTCTCTCTCTCTCCTCTCCTCTCTCCCTCCTCCCCCCTCTCTCTCTCTCTTTTTTTCTTTTTTCTTTCTTTCATGTGTGTTTGGCGTGGTGGTGTGTGGTTTGTGTGTGTGGCTGCTGCTTTTCGTCTTCTGTCGTCTGTTCTTTCCCCCTCTCTCTCTCTCTCCCCTCTCTCCTCTCTCCCCCTCCCTTTTCTCTCCCCTCTCTCTCTCTCTCTCCATGTTATGTGGGGTGTATGTAGCTTGCACATTACTAAAAAGACCCCCTTTTGATAAAGGGGACAGGGCAAAAAAACAAAAAAATGCAAAAACATAATATATAAAATAAATTTTAATATATATAAAAATTTTATATATAATATATATATAAAAAATATATATAAACCCATGATTTATGATTCCGCCATTCCTGCATTACCAAAGAATACAAAAACGAACCCGGGGAAAAAAGATTCCTGCTTTTAACTGTTCTTTTTTTTTAACCTTGCCGCAGTTTTTTTTTTTTGTGTGTGCTTGGAAATGTGTGTATTTGTTTTTTTATTGAAAAGATGAACAAAGCAGGTACAGGTATATACTGATGTGTGGTGTTGTAATAAATATATATATATAAAAAAAAAATATATATATATATAATAAATATGTGTGTGGTGTGTGTGTTCGTACAAGCCGTACTGCACACAGACACTTCATAATCTGTGGGAGGTCATCAGGGCCCCGGGTATGCACGCAAGCGCGGCACACACACACACACACACACCCACTTCCCCTCTCTCTCTCCCTCAACACACCTCTCTCTCACCACACACACACACAACACAACACACACACACCACCTCCCTCCTCTCACTACACACACACACACATACCACCCCCCTCACACACACACACTCTCTCTCCCTCTCTCCTCCCCTCTCCTCTCTCCTCTCACTCCCCTCTCTCTTACTCCCCACACAGAGCGCCACACACCACACTCACAAAACAACCACTCACACACACACACACACACACCACTCCTCCCTCTCTCTTCCCCTTCTCTCTCTCTCTCTCTCTCTATCCCCCTCTCTACTCACACACACACCACACACCACCCAAAAACCCACACACAACACACACACACCAACACACACACACACACACACACTCTCTCTCTCTCTCTTCCTCCTCTCTCACTCACTCACACACACACACACACACACACCACACACAACACCCACACACACACACACACACACTCTCTCACTCACCCCACACACACACACACACACACACAACACTCTCTCTCTCTCTCTCTCTTCCCTCTCCTCTCTCACCACACACAACACACACAACACACACCACCACACACACCCCCACACACAAACACACAACACACAACACAAAACCCCACAACCAGTAAAAACTTCCACTGGATAAAAAGATACGTCCCACGTCTTTTGGTGACACGACTTGACGTAATCCTGACGAACAAGGCAAAAACCGTGTTGCGTGGGGAACAGCTTGAATCTTCTTTGGGAGAGTCACTTGGACAACAGTCACCCTTTTATTGTTTGTTTGTGCTCTCTCTCTCTCTCTTCCTCTCTCCCTCTCTCTCTCTCTCTTTTTGAAATAAAAGAATTTGTCATTGTCATTGTCATTGTCATTGTCTCTCTCTCTCCTCTCTCTCTCTCTCTCTCTCTCTCACTTCTCTCTCTCTCTCTCTCTCCCCTCTCTGTGCCTCTACTTTGGTGTGTGTGTGTGTGTGTGTGTGCGTGTGTGTGTGTGTGTGGTGTAGTGTATGTGTAGTGTGTGTGTGTGTGTGTATAGTCTTTAAGTGTGTTTGTGTGAATGTGTGTGTGTGTGTGTACTGTAGTATGTTTGTCACACAGTATGTCTATCTCAGTATCTGTCTGACCCCACTCTCTCTCTCTCTCTCCTCTCTCTCTCTCTCTCTCTCGCCCCCCCCCCTCTCCCCTCACACCTCTCTCTCCTCCCCCTCTCTCCCTTTCTCTCTCTCCCTCCCTCTCTCCATCTCCCTCTTCTTTCTCTCTCTCCTATACAGCATCAAGGTGGCTTCATCAACAAGACCCCCCTCCCACACCTACTCCCACCCTCTACTACCCCTCCCACGCCTCCACCACCCTATATTCCAAGTGTCGTCTGCTTTCCTTCCACCCCCCCCTTACCCCCTCCCCCCCCCCCCCCCCCCCGCCCCCTGCTCCATTTCGCATTATTTTCCATTCTCCATTCTTTGTACCCCCAACCCTTACCTCATCCCCCATCCCCCCCCCCCCCTTTTGCATTAGTTTTCGTTCTCCAACCTTTGTACCCCCCCTGTCCCCCCCCCTCCCCTTCCCCATCCTTTTCCTCCCCCCTCCCTCCTCCGCGCTGCCCCCCCTCCCTCTCCCCTCTACCCCCCACTTTACTGTTCATACTGTTCACACTTTTCCATCCCCCAATCAAGCATATAATGTCCAATCCCCTTAGAGTGGGTTTTTAAAGAGTGACGTCAGTGGTGTGTCTTTTAAATGGTTTTTTGTGCCCCTGCTGGATTAAGACTTCCCAACTGGGGGGAACCTGCCCAGTTTAATAGTTGAAATCATTTCAAAAAAAGGGGTTAAAAAACACATCGTTTTTTTTTGGTTTTTGGGGTTTTTTTTCCCTGTGATAAACACACGTGAGCGCACGCCCCCAAAATAAGCCAGCACACCAAACTTCTCATTCAGGGGCCAGTTTCAGTTTTGCAAGTCAAAGTAAAAGTCAACATTTTATTTCCCAATGGTAAGAAAAAAGCAATGCTTTTGCTTTTCTTTTTTTTTTACATCAAGCCATCTATCTAAGAACAAATTTCTCGCAGTGATTCCAAGTGAGTCAGAGTGCACATTCTGGAAGATTTTTAAACAAACATATCCCCCCCTCCCCCTTCCACTGAAAAAAAAACCCCTAAAACCCTACCATACGTGATGAACTTAACTTTTTAATTTTATTTTAACATGACCAGTTAGCTATTAATTACCGCCGTTTTCTGTGGACAGAGGAAAAAAAAAAATTCATACGGGTCCTCTAGGTGACGTCATACCTGATGCACTTCTAGGTTTGAACTTAGTATAACATTCCTCTCTTAGGTGTGACATGACTCACGGGGTTAACATAGTTAAGTTAGTTTTCCCTTTGATTTGTGAGTTGTGTTGGGTAGGGTGTCGTGTGGGGTGTTTGTTTTGGGGTTGTTAGTTTGTGTGTGGTTGTGCGTGCTGCGGCGTGCGAGGAAACTCAGACTGGAATCAGCAATTTTCTCCTCCTTTCAAAAAAAAAAAAAAAAGAGGTGAATTTTAAAAGGTGGGGGGGGGTGGCGAGGGGGGGGGGAGGGTGGAGAGGGAGAGGGGGGAAAGGGGAAGGGGGGGAAGGGAGGGGGTTTTGGGAATTGCCGGGCCTAACCGTTTTTTTTTTATATTAGGGAAAATTTCCCTTTTCTGCTTGCAGCTTTTCCCCCTTCCCTCCCCCCCAGTCTTGCGAATGAGGCGATTTTTTCCTCGGGCCCTTCTCCTTCTTTCCTTCTCCTTCTTCCCTTCTCCTTCTTCTCCTTTTCCCTTCTCCTTCTTTCTTCTCCTTCTCCTTTTTTCCCCTTTTTCTCCTTCTCCTTTTTCTCCTTCCCCTTCTCCTTCCCCTTTTTCTCCTTTCCTTTCTTTTCCCTTCTCCTTCTTCCCTTCTCCTTCTTTTTTCTTCTTCTTCCTCTTCTTCTTCTTCTTCTTCTTCTTCTTCTTCTTAATTCTTCTTCTTCTTCTTTTCTTCCCTTCCCCTCTTTTCTTCTTCTTCTCTTCTTCTTCTTTTTCCTTCTTCCTTCCTTCTTCTTTTTTTCTCATCTTCTTCTTTTTCTTTTTTCTTTTCTTCTCTTCTTCTTCTCCTTTCTTCTTCTTCTTCATTTTCTTTTCCTCTCCTTTTCTTCTTTTTCATCTTCTTCTTCTTCTTCTTCTTTTCTTCTTCATCTTCTTCTTCTTCTTCTTTTTTCTTTTTCTTCTTCCCTTTCTTCTTCATTTTCTTCTTTTTCTTTTTTTCCCCTTCTTCTTCATTTTCTTTTCTTCTTCTTCTCTCCTTCTTCCTCTTTTCTTCTCTTCTTCTTCTTCTTCTTCTTCTCTTCCTCCCCTTTCTTCTTCTTCTTCATCTCTTTTTCTTCTTCTTCTTTTTTCTTCTTTTTCTTTTCTTCTTCTTCTCCTTCTTCCTCTTTTTCTTCTTCTTCTCCTTTTTCCTCTTCTTCTTTTTCTTCTCCTTCTTCCCTTTTTTCCTTCTTCTTCCCTTTTTCCTCTTCTTTTTTTTCTTCTTCTTCTTTTCATCTTCTTTTCATTTCTTCTTCTTCTTCTTTTTTTTCTTCTTCTTCTTCTTCTCCTTCTTCTTCTTCTTCATTTCTTCTTTTTCTTCTTCTTCTTCTTCTTCTCCTTTTTTCTTTTTCTTCATCTTTTTCTTCTTCTTTTTTCCTTCTTTTCTTCTTCATTTTTCTTTTTCTTCTTCTTCTTTTTCTTCTTCTTCTTCTCCTTCTTCTTCTTCTTATTTTCTTTTTCTTCTCTTCTTCTTCTTTTTCTCCTTTTTTCTTTTTCTTCTTCTTCTTCTTCATCTCTTCTTCTTTCTTCTTCTTCTTCTTCTTTTTTTCCGTCTTCTTCTCCTCCTTCTTCTCCTCCTCCTCCTCCTCCTTTCTTGTTCTTCTCTTCTTCTTTTTTTCCCTTCTTCTTCTCCTCCTTTTTTCCCTCCCCTCCTCTCCTTTTGTTGTTGTTGTTGTTGTTGTTCTCTTCTTCTTTTTCTTCTTCTTTTCTTCTTCTTCTTGTCTGTCTTCTCCCAAAAAATGTCTGCGTTCGTGTCTGAGGCGATGTGTTCCTGGGGCATCTCCTCCCCCTTTTTTTTCTTCTGTCTCCCCAAAATGTCGTCTTCTGTCTGTCTATCTGTCTGCTTGTTGTTTCTGTCTGTTCTTTTTGGTTCTATCTGTCTGTATCTGTCGTCTCTGTCTCTCTGTATCTTCTCTGGTCTGTTGCCTGATCTTGTTTTTTCTGTTGTCTTCTGTGTTGTATCTCTGTGTGACTGCTCTATCTTTGGTTTGTCTCCTGGGATTTGTCTCTGACTCTGCCGCTGTCCTGCTGTTGTCTGTCTGTCTGTTTCTCTCTCCTCCTCTTCTGCTTCCTCCTCCTCTCCTTTTGCCTCAGGAAACTTGACGAATGCATTTTTTAAGTGCGTGTGGAGCCCCAAATAGCTTTGACAATACACAGGACACACACACACACACCACACATAAACACACCCCACACCACACACACACACACACACACACACACTCACACCCACCCACACCACACCAACACACACCACACACACACAATAATATATATATATATTAATATAAAATATATAATTATTTATTATATAAAATATATATATTATACATATAATTATACACCACACACAACAAAAAAAAAAAAAACATATACATACCTCACACACACCACACATACACCTCACACAAAAACACACACACACACACACCCCACACACACATACCATCACACACACACACACCACACAAAACCAACACACACAACCAACACCACACCACACAATATATATATAATTATTAAAATAATATATAATATATATTAATATTAAATATATTATAAGAAATAATTTTTACATATATAAATGCAAAATCTCATTTTTTTGTGAATTTCGGACTCTACTACTGGAGAGGGGGGGGAGGGAGAAGGGGGGGGGAGATTGGGGAGAGGAGAAGAGAGAGGAGAGAGGGGAGGGGGGAAGAGAGAGAGGAGAGAGAGGAGGGGGGGAGGAAAAAGAGGAGAGAGAGGAAGGGAGGAGCGAGGGGGGGAGAATGAGTGTAATCGTGTGTGTTGTGTGTGTGTGTGTTGTATGTGTGTGTTGTGTGTGAATAATCATAATGAAAAATGAAGTGCAAACAAAACCCAAGAATGCAAAGAACACAAAAAAACATGCGTGGTGCTGCGGTAGTGTATGTATGTGTGTATGACTGTATGTGGTGTGGTGCGCGTCGTGCGTGCGTGCGGCGGCTGAGAAGAGGAGAGAGAGAGAAGAGAGAGGGAGACGTCGGGGGGGTCAGGGGTTAAAGTTCACTGGGGGAGAAATGAGGGCACAGCTCTGGATTATGCGCCTTGGCCTTTCTTCCGTGTTGTGTGTGTTGTGATTGTGTATGGATGTTTTGTGTGTGCTTTGTGTTTTTATTGTGTGTGTGTTTGTTGGTGTGGTTTGTAGTATTTTTTGTGGTGCCGTGCGTGCGTGCTGTGTGTATCATGTGATTGTGGGGTGAGAGAGACAGAGAGAGATTATATTTCACAAAAAAAAAACCCCACTAGAAAAAACCCCCCAAAAAAACAAACAAAACCCCAAAAACGGGTCAGGGCAATCTTACACATTAAAATAAAGTCCAACCCCCTAAATGAACTCAGGCAGACTCTGCGCAACAAATCTAAAATAGCCTGACTCCAAAACTCTTTTGATTAAAACAGGGAATAAAACCAACAACATAACAAAAACAACAAAACCAGCCCCCAAAAAAAACCCAACCCCCCAAAAACAATGGGTTTTGTTTATCAATAAAAAGGGTGACGTGACATTGGGCCTACGACCTATTAATTGTTTTGTCCCCCCCCCCCCCCCCCCCAAAAAAAAAAAAAGGACATCCGATATTGCTAATAAATTTTCAAAATTTGGTTTATGGGGGGGGGGGGGGGGGGGGGGGGGGGGGGGGGGGGGGGGGGGCGGGGGGGGACACAAGAGGGGTAAAAAAAAAAAAAAGGTGGGAAGAGGGAAGTGGGGGGGGGGGCTGGTGGGAAGGGAGGGGGGGGGGTGAAGAAAAAAAAGAAAAAAAAAAAAAGATCAGCCATGATGTTGGTAAAAAGGGAGAAAATACGTCTAGGTTTGAACTTGCCATAGTTTGACGTCATTATTGCGTGAGGGCTGGACCATTTGTTTTTGTGACTTTTGTGATTTTTTTTGGGGGAAAGGTGGTGCTTTTTTTTTCTCCCTTTTTGGGGGTTTTGTAGTTTTGTTTTCTAAAAATTGAGTTTTTCTTTGTTTGTTAATTTTCTGGCATGTTGAGACCAGGGATATATATATAAAAAATTTTAAATTATATATATATATATATATAAAATATATATTATATTTAAAATAAATATATATAAGGGGGCACCTTTTGTCGGGGTTTTTGGCGGTAAACTCGTGATCCAAAGATCGGGGGTTCGACCCCCGCTCGGCCGGTGTTGTGCCCTTGGGAAAGCCCTTTTACCCTATTTCCTCACCCACCCAGGTGTAAAAGTGGGACCAGTCTGCGGGGAATATTGGGGAACAGACTAGTCCTTCACGGGGGTGAAAAACCACAGTTCGCTTAAAAGCACAGAAACCGGATAAGGGTCCGGGTCTATGGGCCTTCTGGCTCGAAGAACATACTATAATAATATATATATGTTGTGTGTTGTAATTTTGATTGTGTATTGTGTGTTTTTAGGGGGATGGTGGGGAGTTAAAAAATGCAACCCAAAAAACATTTGCTCTCGTCTGTCTCTCTTTTCTGTTTTTTCTCGCTCTGTCTGTCGTCTCTAGGTCTCTATCTCTGGGTTTAATCTGTCTTCCTATCTGTCTGCCTATCTTCGCCTATCTTCGCTGTCTGTCCCCCCTCTCTCCCTCGCTCTGGCCCCCCCTCGCCGCCACCCCCCCCCCTCACCAAACCCCCTGCCTCTTTAGTGTACTTTTGTCTTTTCCATTTTTATTTATACCCTCCCCCCCTCACACAGACCCACAGCACGAACACCACAAAACACACACCACACACACACACACACACACAACACACACACACACACCACACCACCACACAACACCACACATTTAACACACACACACGAACACACACACACACCACACACATATGAACAACCACACAACAAACAAAACACACACACACACTCACACCCACACTAACACACAAAAACACACACACACCCCTCCCCCCCCCCCACACACCACATAACACACACACAGACACTCACACACACACACAACCCCAAAACACCCAACCCCCCACCCCCCCCCCCCACCACACCTCCCACCCCCCTCACCACACCACACACAAAAATAAATCCCAATCGATTCATGAATAATTTTGTTTACGTTAAACATCCCCCCTTTCTCGGACCATCTTATTCTCCCACGAAGCGGGTTTAAGACAGCTATCACCCCGCTTTATGGGAGAGGGAACGGGTCTCCACGTTTTTCTGATTCCTAATAATCTCCCCCAAAGTTTTTTTGGCATAGAGACAAAGGAAGAGTAAGAAGAAGAGAAGAGAGAGAGAAGAGAGAGAGAGAGAAAGAGAGAGAAAGAGAGAGACGGAGGACGGATAGAGGTGGGGAAAAATAGATGGGTAAAAAAGAGGTTTAAAAATAATAACAGGGAGACAGAAGACAGGGAGGCAGACAGACAGAAACAGGCAGACGACAACAAGGGGAGAATGGGTAGATGGATGGGAAAATAGATGGATGGATAGAAAATGTTAATTTTTTTATGTAAAGGATAATGGAAGGGTAAAGGAAAATAATAGAAACAGATAGACAACAGATAAAGACAGACAGACAGGGAAAAAAAATGGGAGACAGGGAAAATAATAGATGTAATGGGAACAACAAACAGACAACGACAGAAATGATAAATAAAAGATAGAAGACAACAGACAGGAAATAGATAGATAACGGGAAAATAGATGATAATAGAAGACAACAGGGCAATAATAGATAGTAAAAGATGATAAATAATAGAGTATACATAAAAAAACTAAAGATAGACAATAATAGAAGATAGATAAGAAAAAAATAGATAGAAGAAAAAGAAGAAAGATAGATAGTAGATAGATAATAACAGATACAAGAAGATAATAGAAAAAAGATAGATAAAGAAAATAATAAAATAAAGAAGAGAAGAAGGAGAAAAGGTAGACATGTACACACCCGCGCGCATGCCGCACACACACACCACACACACCACCACACACACACACACACACACACACACACCCACATATATAATTTATATATATAATATATATATATAATATATATATAATATATCTATATATCTATATATATATCATTTACAGGGGGAGGGAGGGAGAGACAAACATCAGATAGACGGGGGACAACAAAGAAAAGACCCATGCTACAGATGGAAATAACTGTCAGAGACAGACAGACTGAATAGAGAAAAACAGCAGAAGACAAAGAAGACATCAAACAGACAGACACAAAAACAAAAAAACCGATCGTTAAAAATTTCGTCCAAAAACAAAACAAAACAAAACAAAACAACAAAAAATATAAGGAAAAAAAACAAAAAAACAAAGAAAAAAATCTTTATCGCGCAAAATGCAAATTTAAAAACGGTAAACCTTTGTGAAATGGATTTTCGATTACTACGACTTTTTATTCCGTCCGCATTTGAAAGCGTTTAGGAAAACATTCGCACAGACGGGAAGGAAATAATTTATGGTACGGTTTAAAAGCGAAGGATAAAATTTTCACGTATGCGATGTTTTGCTTGTCACAAATTGCTTTTATCCGCCTTTTCGGTGTGTGTTTTGTGTGGGGTGTGTGGTGTGTGTGTGTGTGGTGTGGTGTGTGTGTGTTGGGGGAGAGAGAAGAGAGAGGAGAGAGGAGAGAGAGAGAGAGTGTTGGTGTGTTTTTGTTTGTGTGGTGTGTGTGTGTGGTGTTGGTGGGTGGTGTGTGTGGTGTCGGTGTGGGGTGGTTGTGGTGTTTGTGTGTGAGTGATTGTGTGTGGGTTTGCGTGAGTGTTGTGTGTGTGGTGTGTTTGTGTGAGTGTGTGTGTCGTGTGTGTGGGTTTTTTGGGGTGTTGTGGGTGTGGTTTTTTTACACAATTTCAGACACATGTCGCACGATTCTCGTTACTAAACAGAGTAAGAGACACTTGAATACATACATAAAAAGCATGTTTTGTCGTCCATCTGTCTGTTTTTCTGCCTGTCTGCCTCTCTCCCTCTATCGTACTCAGGGGCATTTTTTCTCCTCCTCCCTCCTCTCTCTCCTTTCCTCTCTCTCTCCCTCCTCCCCTCTCTCTTTCTCTCTCTTTCTCTCTCTCAAAAACCCCACGCAAAAACATCAAAAACAAAACAAACACACACAATGGGGAAACACACCAACACATCAAACACAACACACAAACAAAAACACATACACACCACACACACACACAAACACACAACACACACACACACACACACACGAACCACCCACACACTCCCCCTCTCTCTCTCTCTCTCTCCTCTCTCTCTCCTCTCCTCCTCTTCTTCTCTCTCCTCTTCCCCCTCTTTAGCAAGGGGGAAAAGAACGCAGACACCAAACATCAGTTTTTTCTTTAACTCAAAAAAGAGAAAGTAGTCATTATCTATCCAAAATATTTTTTATTTAAAATGAAGGAAGAAATTGCGTGCAAAATAAAAGTTTAAATGGGTGTGTTAAGGCTTTGATTTTACAGTATGATCCCCGAGCCTAATTGTAATTTGCATTTTGACTATATGATTTGATGTCTCTGTCTAAAAAAATTGATGCATATACTGAATGGATTCCCAAAAGCTAACCTTGTTTGAGATTGAGTTTAAAGGCGGTTGATTTTTATGTGTGACCAAAATTTTACCAATATATTGGTTTTCCTCTTTCCCCCCCAAATCCGTGTATTGGGCCTAAGGCCAATGTACATATTAAAAATTTCAGGTTCAAATTCTCTCTCTCTCTCTCTCTCTAGCAGAGGGGGAG
>CM054162.1:42998230-42999243 GCA_028751875.1 Rapana venosa
CATAAACACAACACACACACACGCACAAACCCACACACATAAACACACAATGCGTAATGCACAACACACACACACACCACACACATGCGTATGCCCAACACACACACACACACACACAGCCACACACACACACATACCCCCCCTCCCCCCCCCTTCCCACACACACACACAGGGGGAGGAGAAGAATTGGTTTGAATGAATTTTATTTAAAGAGGGTAATTGTAAAAAGCAAACATACTTTTTTTTACAACCAGCCTCTGAGGAAGAGAGAGAGACAGAAGAGTGAGAAAGAGAGAGAGAGAGAGAGGGAAAGAGAGAGAGAGAGAGATAGAGACGAGAGAGGAGAGATGGTAGAGAGAGAGAGAAAGAGAGAGAGAGCTGGTGAGGAGAGAGAGAGATAAGCGAGAGAGAGAAGAGAGAGAGGATAGAGAGAGAGAGAGAAGAAGGATTGAGATAGAGAAGAGAGGATACAACAAGAAGAAGAGAGGCCTATATATTACCTCGCATCACAAAACGTGTTATGTAGTACTGACAATTCCTGTTTTGGTTATGACTGCCATTTTTATGATTGTTAAGCTTTTTCTTTTTCTATGATTGCGTCGCTAGGCTTCACTTTAGAGTTCGTGCACACACCACACCAACACCAACACACACACACAAAACCCACACACTCACAAACACGCACACACACTCGACGTGCGCGCCGCGCTCCACGACACATACACACATTCACAACTCTTCCACCACTCCAACCCACACCCTCGATATACAATAAAATTCTCTCTCTGTCTCTCTTACATACACACACACACTTACAACACGCACGAGGCACGCGCACTCACGGAACTACACACACAACCCCACACAAATACACACACACGTTTGCGCGCGCGCCTCACCACATACACACATTCACACTCTCCCCACCTCAATCCTCCTCCGACAAAATCTCACTCTCTCCTCTCTCTCTCTTTCTCTCTCTCTCCGCTCCCCCCCTCTCTCTCTCACACACA
>CM054162.1:42999743-43002243 GCA_028751875.1 Rapana venosa
AAAAAAAGCTAAAATAAACCAACGCACAGAAAAGAGTAAAAGCATCCTCGCCGTTTAAAAAAAATAAAAAGTGCAGACATTGGTGTCGTCTTTTTTTTCGCATGTTGACGTAAATTGGTTCTGTTTGACGTTTCCGGCTCTCTCTCTCTCTCTCTCTCTCCCTTTTTCTTTTCTTTTTCGTGTTTTTTTTTTTCCGGTTTTTTTTTCTTTTTTTGTTTTTGTTTGTCTTTCTTTTTATTTGCTTCATTTTTCTTTTAATTTTTTTTAATCCCCTACTTGGGGTTTTTTTCCTTCTCTTCTGTCTCTCTGTCTGTGTCTCTCTGTCTTTCTGTCTCTTTCTTCCTCTGTTTCTGTCTGTCTTTCAGTCTGTCTGCCCTGTGTGTGTCTGTCGGGTCTCTCTGTACTCTCTGTAACTTTATCCCGTATCTTTGTCTGTCTCTGTCTGTCTGTCTATCTCTCTGTCTGTCTGTCTGTCGCTCTCTCTCTCTCTCTCCTCTCTTCTCTCCTCCCCTCTCTCTCCCCTCATCTCTCCCCTTTTATCTCTCTCTCTCTCTCTCCAACGTGTGTGTGTGTGTGTGTGGTGTGTGTGTGTGTGTGTGTGTGTGTGTGTGGCTGCCTGTCTGTCTGGCTCACTCTCCTTCTCTCTCTCTCACCTCTCTCTCTCTCCCCTTCTCTCTCTCATTCTCCCCCTCTCTCCCTTCTCTCTCTCTCTCTCTCTCTCTCCTCTTCTCCTCTCTCTCTCTCTCTCTCTCCATTTTATGTGTGTGTATGTGAGCTTGCACATTACATAAAAAGACCCCCCTTCTGATAAAGGTGACAGGACAAACACAAACAATGCAGTATATATATATATATAAACCCATGATCTTTATGATTCCGCCATATCCTGCATTACCAAAGAATACATAAAACGAACCGGAGAAACGAGATTCTTGCTTTATTAACTGTGTCTTATTTTTAGACCTTGCCGTCATGTTTTTCTTTGTGTGTGTGTGTGTGTGCTTTGGAAATGTGTGTATTAGTTTTGTATTGAAAGATGACACAAAGCAGGTACAGATATATACGTTGTGTGCCCCGTTGTGTGTATAAAATATATATATATATATATATATATATATATATATGTGTGTGTGTGTGTGTGTGTGTGTGTGTTCGTACAAGCACGTACGTGCACACAGACACAAAAACACATACACATGCATGCACACTGGGACTGGATGTAAGAAGAAAAAAGAAGAACACCATGACTTCTTATTCTATTATCCTCGAAATAAAAGACTAAATAGATGAATGAAGGTTACACATAAGTAAATGAATAAATATATGTAAGTGACTAAATGATTAAATAAATAAATAAATAAGTATATAAATATGTAGATAAAGACAGTAGAAGTAGTCTTTAAGTTTATGCTCTTCCACATTTAAACTGAGAGACAACTTCATAGACTGTGAAGTGCACAGACACCCAATATGCACGCAAGCGGGATTCGCGTACGTACGAGTACGCACACGCACGCCCCGCACACCTCTCTCCTCTCACTCACAACTCACACACAAAAAAAACACACACACAAAACCACACACACACACACACACACACACACACACACACACACACACTCTCTCTCTCCTCTCTCTCTCTCTCTCTCCTCTCCCCCACACACAACACAAACACACAAAACTCTCTCTCTCTCTCTCTCACTCACTCACACACACACACACACACCCACACACACCCACACACTCTCTCCTCTCTCCTTCTCCTCTCTCACTCACACACACACACACCCACACTCTCTCAATCTCACTCACACACATACACACACACACTCCTCTCTCTCTCTTTCTCTCTCTCTCTCTCCTCACTCACACCACACACACACAAACACACAACACACACACTCTCTCTCTCTCTCCTCCTCTCCTCCTCTCACACACACACACACACAAAACACAAAACACACACACACCCCCACAACACACACACACACAAAACACACACACACACACACAGAGTAAAAACTTCCACTGGATAAGAAGATACGTCACCACGTCTTGTTGTGTGAAAAACTGTACATGGTGACGTAATCCTGACGGAACAAGGCAACAACCTTTGTTGCGTGTGAACAGCTTGAATCTTTCTTCGGGCGAGAGTCACTTGGACAACAGTCTACCTTGTATTGTTTGTTTGTGCTCTCTTCCTCTCTCTCTTCCCTTTTACTCTCTCCTCTCTCCTTTTCCTCTACATCTCTCTCTCTCTCCTCTCCTCTCTCCTCTCTCCTCTCCCCTTTCGAAATAAAAGAATTTGCCCTTTGTCGTTGTCATTGCCCATTCTCTCTCTCTCCTCCCTCTCTCTTCTCTCTCCTCATCTCTCCCTCTCTCTTCTTCTCTCATCTCTCTCTCTCCCCTCTCTCCCCATAAAATAATGATCATGATTTTTTTATGTCCTTTATGCAATGTGTCACAAGAAGATGAAGTACACTTTGTTCTATGTTGCCAA
>CM054162.1:43007243-43014743 GCA_028751875.1 Rapana venosa
TGCGTGGGTGTATGTGTATGTGTGTGTGTAAAGACTGTATGTGTGTGTGTGTGCGCGTGCGAGCGTGCGTGAGAGAGAGAGAGAAGAGAGAGAGAGAGAGAGAGAAGACGTCTGGGGGTCAGAGTTAAGTTCACTGAGGGGAGAGAACTGAGGGTCACAGCTGCTGGATTATGCGCCTTTGGCTCTTTCTTCCGGTGTGTGTGTGTGTGTGTTGTGATTGTGTATGTGATGTGTTTGTGTGTGCGTTGTGTTTTTATGTGTGTGTGTGTTTGTATGTGTGTGTGTTTGTGTGTGTGCGTGCGTGCGTGCGTGTGTGTATCATGTGTATGGCTATGTGTGTGAGAGAGACAGACAGAGCATTATTATTCTCATCACACACAAAAAACACTAGAAAAAACCCCAAACAAACAAACAAAACCCCCAAAACAGGTGCACGGAAAATTTTTCACACATTCAATCAAGCCCAAACCCCAAAAAAAAAAAAAAAATTTAAAAACCTCAGGCAACTCTGCTCAACAAATTTAAAATCCCTTTCCATCCAAAACTTTCTCGATTGAAAACGGGAAAAAAAAACCCAAAAAGCATAACAACAAAAAAAAACCAGCCCCCAAAAAAAAACCCAAAACCCCCCAAACAACCCCGGTTTTTTTTATCAAAAAAAAAGGGGACGGACATTTTGGGCCCTACGACCTTTTAAATTTGTTTTTGCACCCCCCCCCCCCCCCCCCAAAAAAAAAAAGGACATCCAAAATTTTGTCAAACATAAAATCTTCATAATTTGGGTTTTATGGGGGGGGGGGGGGGGGGGGGGGAGTGGAGCGGGTGGGGGGGGTAGCCCAAGAGGGGAAAAAAAAAAAAAAAAGGTGGGAAAAAGGGAAAAGGTGGGGGGGGGGGCGGGTGGGGAGAGGGGGGGGGGGGGTAAAAGAAAAAAAAGAAAAGAAAGAAAAAGACACCCAAAGATTTTGGGTTAAAAGGGAGAAAACTACGCTGAGGTCTTTTTTAAAACTTGTACGGGAGTTTGACGTCATTGTTTTCGTGAAAACCGGACCCTCATTTTTTTTTGTGACGTTGTGATTGGTTTTGGGGGGAAAAGGGGGGGCTTTTTTTTTTTCCCTTTTGGGGGGTTTTTTAGTTTTGTTTTTTTGAAGAAATTGATTTTTTTTTTTGAAAAGTTAAGTTGTTAATGGCATGTTTAACCAGGGGGAAAAAAATAAAAATATATATATATATAAAATAAATATATAAAATATATATATAAATAATATTTTAAAAATCGGTGTGTGTGGTGGGTGGGGTGTTGTGATTGTGTATTTTGTGGGTTTTAGGGGGTGGGGGTAGTTAAAAGGAAACCAAAACCATTTGCTCTCTGTTTTGTCTCTCTCTTTTTTGTTTCCTCAGTCCCCGTTTTTCCCGTCCCCTAGTCTCTATCTCTTCTCCAAACGTCTTCCTTAAACGTCTTTCCTATCTGTCTGCCATCTTTTCCCCGTCTGCTGTTTTGTCCCCCCTCTCTCCCCCGCTCTCGCTCTGCCTCCCCCCGCCCCCACCCCCCAAACCCCCCAAACCAAACCCCCTGCCCCTTATGTGAAATTTTGGGCCCTTTTTCCCTTTCATTTATACCCTCCCCCCCCCCCCCCAAACCCTAAAACACAAACACACACAACACGAACCACACTAAACCCCAAAAAGAGTCACACACACACACACACACAGAGTCCAACACTAACACACACACGAAAACATACTAACTTAAAACACGAACACAAAACACAAAGAAAAACACACACACTAACAACTCACAACACTCACATCAAAAAACACCACACCCACACCACACACCCACACCCCACACACACACACACACTCACACTCACACTCAACACACACACTCACAAAAACACACAAAACACACAACACACACACACACACACACCACACACGAAAACACAAAACCCCACACACACTAACACAAAAAACACACACACGAACACACACACACACACACCTCCCAAAACTTAAAACACACTAAAACCCCCCCCCCCACCCCCCACCCCACGCCCCCCCACACACACACACACACACACACACCACACAAACACACACACACACACACACCACACACACACAAAAATAAGATCCGACTCGATTCATGAATATTTTTTTTCACGTTAAACAACCCCCCCTTTCTCAGGACCCTGCTTTTTGCTCAACCCCACAACGGTTTTAAAAACATCCAAACATCCTTTGCTTTAAAGGGGAGGGAACGGCTCTCTCAAAGTTTGTCCCGTACCCCAATAATCCCCCCCGTATTGTTTTTTGGGATAGGGGACGGGGGAAAGAGTCACAGAGAAGAGAGAAAAAGAGAGAGAGAAGAGAGAGAGAGAGAGAGAGAGAGAGAGAGAGAGAGAGAGGGAGGGGGGGGGGGAAAAAACTTAAAAAATGGATGGTTTGGGTGGGTGGATAGAAAAATAATAAATAAAATAGATAATAGATAGATAAATAGATAATGGATAGATAGATAGACAGATGGTTAGATGATGGGGGGGATGGATAGATAGATAGAAAGATAGATTTGGGTTTTATTTTTTTTTTAATAAGGATAATGGGAAAGGATAATAGGTAGAAAAGATAGGGCAGATAGACAACAGATAGATAGATAAAAAAGAAACCAGACAGACAGATAGAAAATAGACAGATAGAAAGACCCGATGATAACAAAACCAAAAGATAGATAGATAAAAAAGACAGACAATAGATAGATAGATAGAAAAATAGATAGATAATAGAAAATAGATTTGATAACTAAAAAAGAAGGGGAGAGGCAACAAGTACCCCCACGCGCGCACGCAAAGCACCACGCACACCAAAACACACACCCCCAAAAACACACACACACATAAATTAAATATTATAAATATTTATATATTAATATAATATTAATAATATATTAATAATCATATTCACAGAGAGGGGGGGAGGGAGAGACAAAAATCCCAAATAGACGGGCAGACAGAACCCGACAAAGAAAAGACCTATGCCACAACTGGAAGGAGACTGCCGAAAACAGACCCGACCTGACATAGAAAAAAAAAGACAGAAGACAGAAAAGAGACCCGACATGCAAAAAAAAGACAAAACGAAAAAAAAAAACATCGATCGTTTAAAAAATTCGCTCCAAAAAAAAAAACCCAAAAAAAAACAACAACCCAAAAAATAAGAAAAAACAAAACAAAAAAGAAAAAAAAAATCTTTATCGACGTAAAATGGGAAATAATAAAACCGATAAACCTTTTTGAACAAAGGATTTTCGATTACTTAAAATGCAATTTAATTTTTATTCCTTTCCCCCATTTTAAAGCGATTTGGGGAAAACTTCGACAAAAGACGGGGAAGGAAAAAATTTTTTGGAGGTTAAAAGCGAAGGATAAAATTGTCACTATGCGATTTCGCTTTGTCACAAATTGCTTGTATCCGCCTTTTGGTGTGTGTGTGTGGTGTGTGTGTTGTGGGTGTGTGTGGTGGGTGTGGTGTGTGTGTTGGTTTTGTTGTGTGTTGAGAGAGAGAGAGAAGAGAGAGAGAGAAGAGAAGAGAGAGAGAGGAGAGAGAAGAAAAGAGTTTTGTGTGTGTGCGGTTTTTGTCGTGTGGGCTTTATGTTGTGTGGTGTGTGTTGTGGTTGTGTGGGGTGTGTGGTTGTGTGTGTGTCGGTGGAGTGTGTGTTAGGGTGTTGGGGTTGGGGTGTGTGTTTTTGTCGGGTTTTTGGGGTGGTTGTGTGTGTTTGGTTGTGTGTGTGGGGGGGGGTGGTCACCATTTCAGACACATGTCCACAGATTCTGTTACTAACAGAGTGAGAGACACGTTTAATACAACAATATGCAGTTTTTTTCGCCCCTTTTGCTGCCGTCTGCCCTCTCCCCCCTATCAGTGACCAGGGGTGATTTCCTCTCCTCTCCCCCCCCCTTTTTCCCTCTCCTCTCCCTTTTTCCCCTCTCTCTCTCCTCTTCTCTCCCCCTCTCTTTTTCCTTTCTTTCCTCTCTAAAACCCCACGCAAACACATCAAACCACACACACAGCAAAAACACACACACCCGGGAAAAACCCCACACACACAAACACACACATACACACACACACACCAACAACACACCACACACACCACACACACCACACACACCACACACCACACGAACACACACACTGCAAACGCCAACACACACCTCCCTCTCTCTCTCTCTCTCTCCTTCTCCCTCCCCTCTCTCTCTCTCTCTCCTCCTAGCAAGGGGAGAGAGAGGCAGCGGGAAGCAGGGGAGGCAGACAGACAGACAAAAAACAATCAAAAGGAGAGGGAAAGACAAACAAGACCAAAGGGAGACAGACATTTTATTTCATTTAGACAACGTCAGACAGACAGTCCCAAAAGATAGACAAAGACAACAAACAGCAGTGGGAGGCAAGAGACAGACAAACAGGGGGAAAACAGAACAGTGACAACAGACATTCAGACAGACGACATCAGCAAAGAAACAACAGGCAGACAGTGAAATATCGCGCAAGGTCAAGCGAAAGGGAAACTGGTATGACTGTGTGATGGGAAACGATAATATTAATTTTTCCCGGGGAAAAAAAGAATACCATTTGTTTTTCTAGAGCAGGCATGCCAACGTATCATGCACGCACAACACACAAAAACACACACACACACACTATTATCCCCTCTCAGTCTCTTTCGATCTTCCTCTCTCCCCCCTCTCCCTCTCTCGCTTCTCTCCTTTCCCCCCCTCCTCTCCTTCTCTCTCCCTCCCCCTCTCTCTCTCGCTTTCTCCTCCTCTCTCTTTTTCTCTCGCTTTTTCCCCTCTCTCTTCCTCTCTCTCTGTCCCTCTCTCTCTGTCTCCCCCTCTCTCCTCTCTCCTCTTCCTCCCCCCTCTTCCTTCCTCTTTTTCCAAAAATTTGCATTTCCTTTGCTTCTCTCCTCCCACTCGCTTTTCCCCTCTTTCACATAGACAACGCAAAACCCCACACAAAACACACCACACACGCACACCCACACACACACACACACAGACAGACAGACAACACACACACACAACACACGCTACCCATACACAACACACACAAAACACACACATACACCAAACTACACAACACCCACAAAACCCCCCCCACACACACACACACACACACACCCCCACACACACAACCTCACCAAAACAACACCCCACTCCTCCTCCCCTTCCCCTCCCCTTCCCCCCTCCTCTTCCTCCCCATCAACCTTTTTTTCTTTCACGTCACTCACAAACCCAATCAGCGATAAACAAGAAACCAAGATTGTTTTAAAAAAACCCCCAAACCCAACCAGACGACAAAAATTTTTTTAAACAGAAAAAAATAAAAAAAAACCCCCACCGAACTGCTAAACCATTTTCACTCGACCCCACAAAACACACAACACACACACACAACACACACACACACACACCACACACACCACACACACCCACACACAATACACACCGCGTGCGCGCGGACACCAAAAACATACACAAAAAGTGACACACCGCACACATAAACACACACATACAAAAAGACAACACACCACTCAACATAAACACAAACAACACAACCGCGCGCGCGACAAAACCCCATACACACAACAAAACACACACACACACACACACACACACAAACACACTCACACACACACACACCTAATGCGGTACACAACACACACCCCACCACACACACAAAACAAACTACACACACGCGCGCGCACAAAACACACACTAATGCGTAACACACACACACACCCCACACACACACAAAACACACACACACACACACACACACACAACCCACCCCACACACACACACTTAAAAACAAAAAAATTTCCATCAATGAAAAAAGGTTGTATGTCATTAATCATATCCTATTTTCAGACCCCTTTTTTAAGGATACTTCAAATTATTGAAGGGAAAGTTAATATTTTAGCTATTGATGGTGTTATTTTCATAATTCTTGTTTATTGCTTTTTTCATAAAATGTTTATTGAGATTGGTTAGTTTATGTGCATAACCACCCCCCCTCCCCCCCACACAACACCCACACACCACACACACACACACTTTCCCGTCTGAAAACACATTTTGGAAGGACGTTTAACTGAAGAATTACTACTTAACACACACACACAAACACACACACACATACACACAAAAAAACACACACATACAGAAAGACAACACACACCCATACATAAACACAAACACACACACACACACAAACACACACACAAAACACACACCACACACACCCACACACACACACACACACCACACACACAGAAGGGGGGAGAGAATGAATGGAATGGAATGAATTTTATTTAAAGAGGGTAATGGCATAAGCAAACATACTTTTTTACAACCAGCCCTCTGAGGAGAGAGAAAAGAGATAGAAGAGAGAGAGAGAGAGAAGAGAGAGAGAAGAGAGAAAAGAGAGAGAAGAGAGAGAAGAGAAAGAGAGAGAAGAGAAAGAGAGAGAGAGAGAGAGAGAGAGAGAAAAGAGAGAGAGAGAGAGAGAGAGAGAGAAGAGAGAGAGAGAGAGAGAAGGAGAGAAGAGAGAGAGAATACAACAGAGAAGAGAGGCCTATATATTACCCGCATCACAAAACATGTTATGTATACTGACAATTCCTGTTTTGGTTATGACGCCATTTTATGAGTTGTTAAGCTTTTTTCTTTTCTATGATTGCGTCGCTAGGCTTCTCTGTTGAGTGCGTGCACACACACACACACACAGACACACTCACGTGCGCGCGCGCTCACACACATATACACACATTCACAACTCTTCCCCCACTCCACCCACCCTCGACACAATAAATTCTCTATCTCTCTGTCTCCTCCACACACACACATACACGCACACACACGCACACACACGTGCGCACGCTAGCACACACACACACACACACACACACACACACAAAACACACACACACACACACACACACACACACACACACACAAATACACACATACGTGCGCGCGCGCTCACACAAAAACCCACACATTCACAACTCTCCCCACCTCAACCTCCTCCGACAAAATAATCTCTCTCTCTCTCTCTCTCTCTCTCTCTCTCCTCTCTCTCTCTCATCCTCTCCTCTCTCTCATCTCTCTCTCACTCTCTCTCTCCCCTCTCTCACACACACACACACACACACACACACCCCACCCCACAAAACACACACACACACACACACACACACACTGTGTGTGTGTGTGTGTAACCGAAAGTATCAAAGCAATCGTCAGATTTTACCGCCACTAGGGCTGTCATTTCTTCCATGAGTTATGACCAATACTGGCTTTGTTATTTTTACCGTTTTCTTTTTCTTTCCCTTCTTCTTCTTTAGCTTCTGTCCAGTCCTTTGCTTCTTTCTTCTAGGTCACACAGAGTGAGTGAGAGAGACAGACAAGCAGACAGACAGACAGGCAGGCAGACAGATA
>CM054162.1:43017243-43027243 GCA_028751875.1 Rapana venosa
GAAAAGAAAGAAAGAGAGGAGAGAGAGAGAGAGAGAGAGAGAGAGAGAAGAGAGAGAGAGAGAGAGAGAGAGAGAGGTCACGACTGTCAAGTATTTCAACGTTTCTTGAGACCCAATATTTCAACTTTTAAAAACGACCGACAAGGCAGGCCCAGCATAATATCCTACTGGCTTCCACGTGCTAAAGAACCGTTACATATCTATTTCAAAGTCTTTCTTGTGGAGAAAGAAAAAAACAACAACAAATGCAAGGAGAATGTCCAGACCGAGAAAGACAGAAAACGGACAAGAAGGAGGAAAGAAAACGCAGGAAAGAAAAAACGAAAAAAAAACCAAAAACGCAGAGAAACAAAGAGAGAAAGGAGGATAGAAAAGAGAGAGGAGGAATTCCTAGCACAGAATTTCCTGAAGGGTGGTGGGGGGGGATGCTCTTTATATACTGACACCCTCCCTCCCCCCCCACCCCACCCCAACCCACCACCCCACCACCCCCTCCTCCGCACCCCGGGCAGGGAATTCCTAGCACAGAATTTTCAGATGCTATTTATACTGACAGGGCCTCCCCGCGCATCCCCACCAGAGTCTACCTAGCCCAGCCCAGCTAAGCTGAAGCTGATAGCGAAAAGTGCAACAAGCGCTTGTATTGTTTGAATAATAATAGTGGGAATTTTTTCAGGGGGTGGGTGGGGGTTTGGGGGTGGGTGGGGGAGGGGGAAGGGTGGGTAGGGGGAGTGGGGGGTGGAGGGAGATCGTTGGAAAGGAGGGAGGGGGGGTTAGATTGCCTTTAGGGTATTGTCTGGCGCGCTTAACTTGTACGCATGATCGTTTTCTGAGCCTATTTGTACGCAGTTTATAGTTTGCCTAGATAATACTTCTGTGTGTGAGAAAACTTGTGTGTGCGTGTTTTAGCCGTGAAGTTTGTAGTTTGGTGTATCTTATTATCTGTATTTATTTATTTATTTTTAGCTTTCAGTACCTTTTGTGAGAGTCAAGTCAAGTCAAAAACACTTGAATCATCATCCCATGAAGGACAATTACAATACTGACAGGCACATTGATACCTATAACTATCTCACAAGACACAAGAAAAATACATTTCAAATTGGTATGAGCAGTTCAAGATAGCTTCAAAAAACAGAACAAAACTAAAAAAAACGAAACCAAAAAAACCCCAGAAACCAAACAAAAAATAATCAGACAGAGAGAGAGACGTCGTGGCAAATAGTTCTTCAGTTTAATTAACGTCCTTTCACTAATTAGTGATATCAGACGTGGTGGACGTTTATACAGATGTGTGTTGTTTTGTGTTATGTTGTTTTTGTTGTTGATTTGTAATGTTGCAATGTTTGCAATTTTGTTATGTGTTGGTGTTAGGATTGTGTTGTGTGATGATTGTGTTGCGCTGCGTTGTGTAGTGTTTGTTTTGTTTTGCTTTGCATTAATATTATATTGCATGGTATTGTTTCAGATTGTTGTTTTGTTGTTGTGTGTTGTGGTGGTGCGTGCTTTGCCTTGTGGTGTGTCGTGTTGTGTTTTGTTGTATTGCATTGTGTTGCTTTGTGTTACCGTTGTGCGTTGTGTTCCGTTGTATTGTAAATTGAATCACACGACACGAGCAGAGACAAGTCCATAAAATACTTTAAATGTGCCAGGGTATCCTTTCAATCAAGCAGTACAAGATATCTGAATGCGAGGAAGAACACTCTTGTTACTCTCTCTCTCCCCCCCCTCTGCTCGCTCCATTTCGCCCCTCCCTCCTTCCCTGCACCCCCCCCCCCCCCCCTCTCTCTTCTCTGGCACCAATCTAAAAAATTCTGATCAGGAACACTGTGTGACAGAAAGTAAAATTCGCTATAGCTAAGATTTCCAATTGCACCAGTAAAGGTAAAGGAGTCCCATAATCTATAAGGTCGCAGGGGAGCAAGGCGTTAGAGACCTCACTTCTCTAGGGGCCAGCATATTGAGGGCGGCGCCCATCTCCTCTACCTCGCTGCTTTGCCTTCCCTGACCCTAAAGAGGCAGGTAGACTACCTATTTACAGCTGGGTGAACTGGGGGACTGTACTGAAGCCAAGACGCGCAAACGGTCACCCATCCAAGTGGTAACCACGCTCGATGCTGCTTTACCTTGGCTGGGGGAAAGCGAGTGCTCCGACCACTGAGCTATCCCGTCTCCACTGTACCAGTACAGAAACAGAGAACTTTTTTTTTTGAAATGGCGGGCAGGACATGGGAATTATTCCACGCTCATGTCTAACTTGATAGACATGGAGGCACCCCGCCCCTTCCCTTCCCTCGTCCAATCAGATGCCGCACGTGACCGGAAGACAGGAAATGCATAGCGGGCGTCTTCATTTCACTGCTGGTTGTTGTTTTTCTGGTTTATTCATTGTCATTGTAAGAAATTGCGTAGGTTGTTGTTTGCGTTTTTTTTGCTTGTTCATTCTAAAGAATTTTTTTTGTCTGTCTGTTTGTTTGACTGTATGTCTGTATGTATATCTGTTTGTTTGACTGTATGTATGTCTGTCTGTATCTCTCTCTATATATTAATATACAATTATGTAGTATAGTAATCATATAGTTTTTGTTACATGTTTGTCAGTTTGCACCACAGTATCCTTACTATCGAGCAGTACAAGATCCACACACAAACACAAACACACACACACACACCCACACACACTCACCTCCTCCTCCTCTCTCTCTCCCTCCCCCCCCCCCCCTCTCTCTCTTCTCTCTCACATTTGTCAATGATAGAAGAAGGTAGAAACTGTTGATCATTTACGACAACAACAAAAACCTCACACCAGGAAATAACATCCTTATCAATCATCTCCTTCTGTAAAATTATCTCTTTTTTTAATGTATTAACCATCACACAATTTAGTTGTTGAAAGCAGGGTATGTTGAACTTGAACTTAACATATTTCACCCTGTTCTTTGTTTCTTCTTTTTCCCCCTTACGACTCAAAATATGCTGGCCCCAGGAGAAGCTGAGGTCTCTGACACCTCACTCCCCCTAGGTTATTGGCGGGCAACACCCACCCACCTTACCCCTAAGGTTGATAAATGAAGTACAATAGTTTCCCCCCTACGCAAGAAGTGATGGCAAGTCGTGTCCAGTTTTGTTTCTCGTTCTTTCTGTGGTTAGAACAAGTCATTTGCATAGCACGCGACCCTTACACTAGTGTACAAACACGGCAGACTGACGAGTTACTTTGCACGGGAGGCCGAGAGTGGAATACCTGATTAGCAGCCTGTTCTTGCACTGCTAGGAAGTGAATAAGTCTTGGGCAAGTGCCGCTGCTCAACGTTGGCTTAGCAGCCTTGTCGCATTGTTTGTCCTTTCAGCTCATGTTTGCTGGTATTTATGCAAGATTTTTTGTTGTTGTTGGGTGGTGTTGGTTTTTTGTTTTTTACCCAAGTGGAATGTTGAAGACAATCCGCACCTGCCTTTCTTTTCCGTGTAGGCCATGTTTTGAGAGCGTGCCGTGGAATCCTTTAAGCATTCCATCCCATTGTGTATTATGAAGGAAGGAAGGAAGGTGCCTGTCCAGAGTTGACCCTTAATGGTTGGCCAGGCCTTGGCGTTGATAGTTATAAGGAGCGACAGTAGAGTTGTGATTTATAAAAAAAAAAAAAAAGTAAAAGGCAAAGGTGCCCCATAATCTATGTGGTCGTAGGGGAGTGGGGCATCAGAGACCTCAGCTTCTCTAGGGGCCAGCATATTGAGGGCAGCGGTGCCCATCTCCTCTCCCTCGCTGCTTTACCTTCCCTGACCCTAGAGAGGGCAGGTACCCATTTACAGCTGGGTGAACTGGGGACTGTACTGAAGCCAAGGGGGCACAAACGGTCACCTATCCAAGTGGTAACCACGCTCGATGCTGCTTAACCTTGGCTGGGAGAAAGCGAGTGCTCTGACCACTGAGCTATCCCGTCCGGATCCCCGTTAATTTTCTACCCTGTTTTCATCTGTATATAGTTGGACAGTTTTAATCTGAGATTTTAAAGTTGACGAGGTGACAGCCCTGATATGGCCTCTGTATTCGGCGGGGCTATAAACAACAGGATTGGATTGGATTGGAAAAGGAAGGTGGCAGGATGGTTAAGACGTTCGTCTGCTTAACAGGTAAACCGTGAGGTTCTGGGTTCCATTCCCAGCCTAGCTCTTTCTTCCCAGTTTGACGAAAACTAAATCGAATTGAATGTCAAAATCCTTCGTATGAGACTATAAATCCCAGGCCCACTTGTGCGAACGCACGCAGAACATCTTGCGCACACAAAAACGTGTTCCGCCTTTTGGAAGAGTAGGCCATTGTATGCCGGTAGGAACGGATGACTACAACAAATCATGTTTCCATCATAACAATGGCATAAGAACAGCTGAGACTTCAGGCGTTGCTGATAGTTTGAACTTGGTGCACTACCCCTGACACATGTATCATCTCGTGTTGGAATAATTAGTAATAAACATTTACACAGAAGTTCAATCCAGGAGATAATGTCACTGGCTAGTTTGTGGACAAGACGTCTCGAATATTCCACGTAGCAAACTGACCACAAGAACCCAGCCGACCTTCAAAAAAGAATGAAGATAACACATTTAAGAAACGAGCAAAATTGACAAACCGAACGAAATGGCTGGTTCCTGTTTATGCTGTTTTCGAGTGTTCATGTATGGGAAGATGTTCATATATGGGAAACATTTATTTCCTCTAGAACATCGTTGTCCATTGAATATAGCCAGTTTGCATCTTTAATTCGATGTACACTATGTAAACCAAGTATAACCAAGCCATTTTGTGATTTTTTGGTGTTTTTTTCTATTGAGCAAGTGATACAAATTTAGGAACAGCACGCTTGTTTTTCCATTGACTGCTTAGTTGCCAGGTTTGGAATAATGCCTGCACACTGTCTTGACGTCATGAGTTGTTGTGTTTTTTTAAACAGCGTCATATTTTGTTGACGAATAAGCTTTTTTAAAAAAAAATGCGTATTGTATTTTCTGTGTATATGTATTCAGATATTCGTTAGAAATGGAGAAGTGAAGTGTTTGTTTGGCAATATTTTCTTTTATTCATGAGATTCAGCGTAAATATTGTCTGCACGCAACGTTCATGCACCCAGAGGAGCCAAGCCAAAATGGAACTGTTTCTGTCAGCTCAACGCGCGCGTACGCGTGCGCGCGCACACACACACACACACTCACACACACACACACAACACACAAACACACACACACACACATGCACTACACACACACACACTACACACACACACGTTCCGCTTTTTGGAAGAGTAGGCCATTGTGTGCGGGTGGGAACGGATGACAAAAATAACAAAACTGCATACACACGGGCTAGATTTTAAAAAAAAGAGCAATTGAATGCTTATTCCATTATCCTCGAAATAAAAGAATGAACCCACACACATACAATACACTACACTACACTACACTACACACACACTACCCCCCACCCACCACACCCACACTCACACACACAACCTAGACAACCACTCTCAAACAAAACAAACAGATCATTAACTGTAATCTCCATAGCTTAACCCAGACTCTCCCCCTCCCTCCTCCTCCTCCCCCCTTCCCACCCCTCCACCCCCCACCCTCTCTCTCTCTCTCTCTCATGTATGTTTTGCGGTAAGAAGACATACATCATCGGTGAAAATATACTTAGCCCCCCTCAGAGGAAGACAATAGCGCATGCGTGACAAGCATTGTTCGTCCAATGGCAAACGACCTTTCTGCACGCTATTGAGGAGTTGACCTTTTCTGCGCATGCCTGACGCCAAATAACCAATCACGTTTGATAACACAATGTTCCAACTTCAAGGGGCCACAATGGGGGTGAGAAGGGGAGGAAAAAAATAATATATGTAGATGAGATTTTTTTTAAATGGGGATTTGGAGAGAGATATGGTACACATGTTTGGATGGGATTTCAGGGGGTAAAAAAAGAATATAATTTATCTTGAAGGAAATTTATGACTAGGGGCATGTCCCGGTGCATTCAAGTTTGTTAGGGCGTTGAGTGGTTAAATTATATATATATATATATATATATATATATATATATATATATATATATATATATATATATATATATATAATCACGTCATAATAAACCCCCCCCTGAGGAAGGCGAAAGCCGAAATATTGGGGAACATTTATTATGCTGGTTGTTATGCTTTCACTTTGTGTGGTATATATATATATATATATATATATATATATATATATATATACATATATATATGTGTGTGTGTGTGTGTCTGTGTGACTTGGGGAGTAATTTCCTGGTTAATAATTTGTCGTGTCTATTTGTATGAAATGCTTGGAGCTCTCCTTTTATGTCCTTTTTTTTTTTTTTAGAGATAGTTTTCTTGATTATCAGAGCAGATAATTATCTATAATGCCAGATGTTTTCTGGTCTCTCTAGCATTTCCTAGGGTATATAGCTATATGAAGGTTTGGTGGTGGTGGTGTTTTTCTCTCAGTATTGTCTCTCTCAGTCTCTCTTTCTGTCTCGGTCTGGGTCTGTTTTGGGCTTTTACTTTTTTTTTTTTTTAGCTAGCCCCCCCCCCCCCCCCTTCCTTTTTCAAGCAACTCTTTACACACGCACACACACACACACATACACACACACACGTACACACACACCGCGCGCGCGCGCCACACACACACACACACACACCACCCAACCGCGCGCGCGAACTGGCACACGCACGCACAGACAGAGAGAGGGGGAGAGAGAGGAGGGGGGGAGCTGCACACACACTCTGTGTCTCATCCATCTCTCTCTCTCTCTCTCTCTCTCTCTCTCTCTCTCTCTCTCTCTCTCTCTCCTCACTCTCCCCTCTCTCTTCTCCCTCCTCCTCTTTCTCCACCCTTCTCCCTCTCTCCTCCTCTCTCTTCTCTCTCTCTCCTCTCCTCTCCCTCTCTCTCTCTCTCCCTTCTCTCTCCTCTCTCTCTCTCTCTTCTCTCTCTCTCTCTCTCTCTCTCTCTCTTCTCTCTCTCTCTCTCTCTCTCCTAAATATGAGATAGTCTCGCCATGTTCTTCTTTGGATGACGTAATTATAGTGTAAACACTTGAGTCAGAACAAGATTATTTTTCTGATAGTGGTGCATGTCAACATAATATTTCAACACACACACACACACACCACACTACACACACCACACACGCACCACCACACACACACACACCACATCACACACACGCACACACACACACACACAACACACACACACACACACACACCACTCTGTCTCTCTCTCCCTATTATTTGTCTGTCTCTCTCTCTTCGACTGTCTCTCTCTCTCTCTCTCTCTCTCTCTCTCTCTCTCTCTCTCTTCTTTCCTCTCTCTCTTCTCTTTCTCTCCGCCCCCCTCCCCTCTCTCCCCCCTCTCTCCCCCTCTCTCTCCTATAACTCTATTTCTGCGCCGTATTCTTCTATGGACTACGTAATTATAGTGTAAACATTCAGAGTAAAGATGTCTCTTCTGAAGTGGTATGTATGTCAACATGATATTTCAAAACACACACACACACACTCACTCACCCTCTCTCTCTCTCTCACTCTCTTAAACACTCACACAACACAACACACACACACACACACACACACACACCACCACTAATGTGAATAAACGTTAAACTGAAGATATCACACGCATACACACACACTCAAACTACACACACACTCACAACACACACACACAACACACACACACACACACACACACACAAAACTCAAACCCACTCCCACCCAAACACACACACACACACACGCACACCACACACACACACACGCCCCACACACGCACACACACACACACGCACACACACACTTCTGCTTACGTCACTTTCCTTTTCAATCAATACCTTTTAAAAAAAAATCCTTTTTAAAAAAAAAGAAGACGGGGGATGACGAATCGATAGGAGAGGATGGCGTCATAATCAGCACAACGTCGTCTTGTCTCCCTTACATGTACAGAATAAATTTTTAGCGCTTATTAAGACACGCTACTGAAAGCAGAGGACCGCGGGGAGTGGAGGAAGCTGGTTACAAAATCTTCAGTGGTGCCCCCTACGGTCCAAGGGACTACGGGACAGGTGAGGAGAGGTGAGGTGAGGTGAGGAGGACACGTTTATCAACTGGAGGGGATTTTATTTTTTGTGTGTGTGCAAGTTGATCAATGTGGTTAGGGGGTTGGAGATGATATGATAATTATCTTAAGGGGAGAGTAAGGGGTGAGGTGGGTGGGTTGGGGTTGGCTAGGGCGTTGCCACAAAGAACGACAGTAGAGTTGGTTTTATACCCTGTTAACTGTATAAAGGACTTGCCACAAGAACGACAGTAGAGTGGTTTTACGTTTTTCGAAGGTGGGGGGGGGTGGGAGAGGGGGGGGGTGGGGGGGGGGGGGGGGGGGGGGGGATAGCCTAGTGGTTAGAACATTGCGCTCGCAATCTGACGACCCGGGTTCGATTCCCGTTCAAGGGGATATTTTCCCCCTGGAGTTAACATCAGTGCAGACTTCACTCTCCCCCCAAAAGTCCTTTGGGATGAGACTATAAACGAGGCCCCGTGTGCGAACGTGCGCAGAACATCTTGCGCACACGTCCCGACAGACAGCTAGACAGGGAAGGAGAGAGAGACTCAGACAGAGTTTTATTTTCCCCTGGACAACACTTGAACGACGTGATCATGGATGTGTCATAAGTTTCAATGGCTGGGGGCGTCAGATTCCATTTTGCACTTGTCATGTTTTGATAAGCCCTCAACCTGTGAGAACTTAAAACACACACACACACACACATACGCACACACACATACGCACACACACACACATACCCACACACACACACGCACACACACACACGTACCCACGCACGCACACACGACAACACAAACACACACACACACATATCTTGAATCATCTTTCTTTGTGCTGTAAGCTTTTCATAACTGTCATGTAATATCTAAAGCTCATTGAGATTTTGCAAGCAAGAGGGAGAGATTACGAAGTAGGAGGAGGAGGAGGAGAAGAAGACGAGGATGAAGAAAGAAGAAGACGAAGAAGAAGAAGGAGGAGAAGAAGAAGAAGAAGGAGGAGGAGGAGAAGAAGAAAGAAGAAGAAGAGGAAGAAGGAAAAGAAGGAGGAGGAAGAAGGAAAAGAAGGAGGAGGAGAAGAAGATGAAGTAGAAAGAAGAGGAAGAAGAAGAAGAAGAAGAAGAAGAAGAAGACGAAGAAGAAGAAGAAGACGAAGAAGAAGATGAAGGAGGAGAGAAGAACAAGAACAAGAAGGAGAAGAAGAAGAAGAAGAAGAAGAAGAATGACTGAGAGAGAGAAATGGAGACAGACAGACAGACAAATACAGACAGACAGACAGACAGGCAGACAGACAGGAAGAGAGGGGAACAATCAGGGAGCTTCGACGTTGATGAAACGATGTGACCAAAATTCCAAAGCCTCTCTGTCTGTCTGTATGTCTGTCTCCCTCTCTCTCTCCCCCTCTCTCTTCCTCCCACCGTCTCCCTCTTTGTATGTCTGAGTCTCTCTCTCTCTCTCCCTCGCTCTCTCTCTCTCTCTCTCTCTCTCTCTCTCTCTCTCTCTCTCTCTCTCTCTCTCTCTCTCGCTCCCTCTTTCTCTCTCTCTCTCTCTCTCTCTCTCTCTCTCTCTCTCGCTCCCTCTCTCTCTCTCTCATCTCTCTCTCTTCCTCTCTCCTCCTCTCTCTCCTTCTCCCCTTTCCCTCTCTACCCCTCCCCTCTCTCTCACCCCCTACCCGTTTCCTCTCTCCCCCCTTTCCCCCTCTCCCTCTCCACCCTCTCTCTCCCCTCTCCTTCTCCCCCTTTCTCTCCATACCCTCTCCCTCCCTCTCCCTCTCCCCCTCTCTCTTCCTCTCCCTCTCTTCCCCTCCCTCTCTTCCCCCCCTCTCTCTCTCCCTCTCCCTCTCTTCATCTCTCTCTCTCTCTCCACCCCCT
>CM054162.1:43037243-43047243 GCA_028751875.1 Rapana venosa
TTAACTTTTTTTTTCTTTCTCATTGTCTGTCTGTCTGTCTTTCTTTCTTCCTTTCGTTCTTTTTTTTTAAACTTTTCTTTCTTCATTTCTCTTTACTTTTTTCCTGTCTTTTCTTTCCTTGTTCTTTCTTATTTCCTTTCTTCTTTTTTTTTGTCCCCTTCCTTTTCCCTTTTTCTTTCTCTTTTCTTCTTTTTCTTGTCTTTCTCTTTCTTTTTCTCTTCTTGGTTTGTTGGTGGGAGCCGACCCCTTTTATTGAACCTTTTATAGTCCGTTCATTCTATTTGTGTTGCACTGTCTCTTTTTTGGCAGTGTTTGTGGAGTGTGTGGTGTTGTGCGTGTACGTACGTGTGTGTGTGTGTGTGTGTGTGTGTGAGTTGAGTACGTGTTGTGGCGCGTGCTGTGTGCGCGGCGTGCGAGCGCATTCAACAAAAAGATACGGACAAATACGCAGAATAGAGAGAGAAATAGATAGATAGAGAGAGAGAGAGAGAGAGAGAGAGAGAGAGAGAGAGAGAGAGAGAGAGAGAGAGAGAGAGAGAGAACGACAGAGAGACAGGCAGAGACAGACAACAGTGAAAACAGACACAATGAAAGGAAGACAGACCCGCTCAGCGCGCGCGCGCGCGCACACAACACACACACACACACACACTCAAACACACAACACACACACACAAACACTCTCACACACACACACCAAACACACTCACTCAAACATACAAACACACACACACACACACACACACACAAACACAAACACAACACAAACATACAAAACATACACACACACACACACAAACACACACACACAACACACACACACACACACACACACACACACACACACAACACACACACACACCGCCAGAGACAGACAGACAGACAGGGAAAGACACAAGAGTAATGGCAAAAAGGAAAAATGCTGCTTGCATCCGTGATGCTGTTTTGTCCCATCAAGGAAAGAAAACGCACAGGGAAATAATTTCCTCTTGGTAATGGTACCCACCCTCCTCCCCTCCTCTCACCGTCTTCATGAATCTTCATTATGATTAATCATTACAGATCTGTATCTGTCTTGTATGTGTGTCTGTCTGTCTGTCTGTCTGTCTGTCTGTATGTATGTATGTATGTATGTATGTATGTATGTCTGTATGTATATGTGTATGTATATATGTATGTATGTATGTATGTGTGTCTGTCTGTATGTATGTATGTATATATGTCCTGTCTGTCTGTATGTATGTATGTAATGTCTGTATGTATGTATTTATGTGTGTGTGTGTATGTATGTATGTTCGTATTATGTATAGTATGTATGTATGCATGTATGTATGTTGTCTGTATGTATGTATGTATATTATGGTCTGTCTGTCTGTATGTATGTCTGTCTGTCTGTCTGTCTGTCTGTCTGTATGTATGTATGTATGTCTGTATGTATGTCTGTATGTATGTATGTATGTATGTATGCATGTATGTATGTGTGTCTGTCTGTCTGTATGTATGTATGCGTGTGTTCTGTCTGTATGTATGTATGTATGTCTGTCTGTCTGTATGTATGATCTGTATGTATGTCTCGTCTGTCTGTATGTGTGTCTGTCTGTCTGTATGTATGTATGCATGTATTGTGTCTGTCTGTCTGTATGTATGTATGTATGTATGCATTGTGTCTGTCTGTCTGTCTGTATGTATGTATGTATGTGTGTCTGTCTGTCTGTATGTATATATGTATGTATGTATGTCTGTCTGTCTGTATGTATGTATGTATGTGTGTGTGGTGTCTGTCTGTCTGTATGTATTATGCATGTGTGTCTGTCTGTCTGTATGTATGTATGTATGTATGTATTCATGTATGTATGTCTGTCTGTCTGTATGTATGTATGTATGTCTGTCTGTCTGTATGTATGTATGTATGCATGTGTGTCTGTCTGTCTGTCTGTAATGTATGTATGTGTGTCTGTCTGTCTGTCTGTATGTATGTATGCATGTGTGTCCTGTCAGTCTGTCTGTCTGTCTGTATGTATGTATGCATGTGTGTCTGTCTGTCTGTCTGTCTGTATGTATGTCTGTATGTAATATGTCTGTCTGTCTGTATGTATGTATGTCAGTATGTATGTATGTATGTATGTATGTTGTGTCTGTCTGTCTGTCTGTATGTATGTATGCATGTGTGTCTGTCTGTCTGTATGTATGTATGCATGTGTGTCTGTCTGTCTGTCTGTATGTATGTATGTATTTGTGTCTGTCTGTCTGTCTGTATGTATGTATGCATGTGTGTCTGTCTGTATGATGTATGTTGTGTGTCTGTCTGTCTGTATGTATGCATGTGTGTCTGTCTGTATGTATGTTATGTATGTGGTCTGTCTGTCTGTAGTATGTATGTATGTATGTATGCATGTTCTGTCTGCTGTATGTATGTATGCATGTGTGTCTGTCTGTATTATGTATGTATGTATGTATGTATATATGTCTGCTGTATGTATGTATGTCTGTATATGTCGTATGTATGTATGTATGTATGTCTGTCTGTATGTATGTTGTCTGTCTGTATGTATGTATGTATGTATGCATGTGTGTCTGTCTGTCTGTCTGTATGTATGTATGTATGCAGTGGTCTGTCTGTCTGTCTGTAATGTATGCATGTGCGTCTGTCTGTCTGTCTGTAGTATGTATGTATGTATGCATGTGTGTCTGTCAGTCTGTCTGTCTGTATGTATGTATCATGTGTGTCTGTCTGTCTGCTGTCCTGTATGTATGTGTGTCGTCTGTCTGTCTGTCTGTATGTAATGTATGTGTGTCTGTCTGTCTGTCTGCCTGTATGTATGTATGCATGTGTGTCTGTCTGTATGTATGTATGTATGTGTGTCTGTCTGTCTGTATGTATGTATGTATGCAATGTGTCGGTCTGTATGTAATGTATGAATGTGTGTCTGTCTGTCTGTCTGTATGTATGTATGTATGTCTGTCTGTATGTATGTATGTATGCATGTGTGTCTGTCTGTCTGTCGATATGTATGTAATGTATGTATGTATGCATGTGTGTCTGTCTGTCCGTCTGTATGTATGTATGTATGCATGTGTGTCTGTCTGTCTGTCTGTATGATGTATGTATGTATGTAGCCATGTGTCTGTCTGTCTGTATGTATGTATGTATGTATGCATGTGTGTCTGTCTGTCTGTCTGTCTGTCTGTAATGTATGTATGTATGTATGTATATATGTATGTATGTCTGTCTGTATGTATGTATGTATGTATGATATGTATGTATGTCTGGGCTGTATGTATGTATGTATAATAGTATGTCTGTATGTATGTATGTATGTATGTATGTAATGATGTATGTATGTATGTATGTATATAATGTATGTATGTCTGTCTCTGTAGTATGTATCATGTGTGTCTGTCTGTCTGTCCGTATGTATGTAGATGCATGTGTCTGTCTGTCTGTCTGTCTGTATGTAATGTATGGTGTTGTCCTGTATGTATGCTTACTAGTGACCCGCCAGCGTCTGACTAGCGTGATGATGTGCTCTTGGTTTTGTGCGTGGAGGGGGGGCCAGGTGTGTTGTGTGTTATAAATTCTATATATGAATATTAAATATAGCTTTTTTGTGTCTTTTGAGATTTTTGATGCCCTTTAGGGATGATTGAAGTGTTTTGCCTTGACTTGACTTGACTTGTAAGAGAGTGAGAGAAGAAGAGACAGACATACAGCAGAGAATAGAGAGAGTGTGTTGTGTGACAGTAGACAACAAACAGATACACAACACACACACACACACACACACGCACGCACGCGCGCACACACAACACAACACTACACTACTCTACACACAACACACACACACACACACACACACACACACAACACACACACACACAACACTACACTACACTACACTACTCTACAATACTCTACACTACAACTACACTTCACTACACTAACACTACACTTCACTTCACTTCACTACACTACACTACACTACACTACACTACACTACACTAAACTTCACTACACTACACTACACTACTCTACACTACACTACACTACACTACACTACACTACACTACACTACACACTACACTGCAACCACACTACACTACACTACACTACACCACACTACACCACCTGGATGTAACCCCCCCCAAAAAGCACATAAGTGCTTTTTCCATTATCCTCGATATAAAAGAATAATTTTTTTTTTAAAACCCTGCTAAGTACCCAAAACGCACACCTTACAATCAACAGCAGCAACAACAACAGAATAGAGTAGATAGATAGAAAAGATCCATCTACACTAACCCCCCCCCCCCCCCCCCCCAACCCACTCCTACCCCAATACGCCCACTAACACAGTACAAACTATAGAATGTCAAATATCAGGTCGTTCTTGTTCTCTCGTAGTCAGACGATACACTCCTCTATTACCCCCACCCCCACCCCCCACATGGTGTCAACCTTCTAGCTAAACATCACACTATCCCCACCCACCTTCCCTCCCCCCATTTCCCTAATCCCACTATCCCCCCCCCCCCCCTCTTTAACAATAAATTAAATGAAGAAACGAAAAACTCATTCTTCCATCAGTCTTTCACACACACACACATACTTACACACAAATTACTTACACACACACACACACACACACACACACACAAAACTTACACACACACACATACTTACACACACACATACTTACACACACACACACATACTTACACACACACACATACTTACACACACACATACTTACACACACACACACACACATACTTACACACACACATACTTACACACACACACACACAACTTACACACACACACACACACACACATACTTACACACACACGCGCGCGCGCGCGCGCACACACACACACACATACTTACACACACATACTTAAACACACACACACACACACACACACACACACACACACACACACCGCCCGCATCCACACTCCCAGAACCATTCACACACACATAGGGGAGGGTGGGGGGAGGGGGCGAGGATGTCTGGGGGTGGGGGTGGAGACCTGTCAGTATAAATAGCATTCTACACCTTCTGGGAAAATTCTGTGCTAGGAATTCCCCTCTTTTCTATCCTTCTCTTTGTTCGGTTTCAACATGGGTTTAGTTTAGTCAATATTCGAACAACATAAGCGAAAACATCAAAACAGCAAGGGAAAAGACATCACATCAAGCTAGAACTTATTTGTGTTTGGTTTTTTTTATTAAAAAATTTCTATTTTCTATCTGCCTGTGGTCCATGTTTCGCTATGGATTTGTGCAAGACATGCTCATACTAACTACCATTTTTAAATTCTTTTTTCTTCTTCTCTTCGCTTCTTTTCGCAAATTTTCTTGCAATATCATCCTTCTTTCTATCGCAAATTCTTCTTGCTTCTGTTTGTTCTTCTTCTTATGCTTTCGCATTCTTCTTCTTCGCAATCTTCCTTCTTCGCTTCTTCTGTCTTCTTCTTCTTCTCTTCGCAATTCTTCTTCTTCTTCTTCGCAATTCTTCTTCTTCTCTCGCATTCTTCTTCTCATTCTCTTCGCAATTCTTCTTTTCGCAATTCTTCTTCTTCTTCGCATTCTTCTTCCTTCTTTCTCGCAATTCTTCTTCTTCTTCTTCTTCTCTTCTTCTTCTTCTTCTTCTTCTTCTTCTTCTTCTTCTTCTTCTTCTTCTTCTTCTTCTTCGCAATTCTTCTTCTTCTTCTTCGCAATTCTCTTCTTCTTCTTCTTCTTCTTCTTCTTCTTCTTCTTCTTCTTCTTCTTCTTCGCAATTCTTCTTCTTCTTCTTCTCTTCATTCTTTTCTTCTTCTTCGCATTCTTCTTCTTCTTCTTCGCAATTCTTCTTCTTCTTCTTCTTCTTCTTCTTCTTCTTCTTCTTCTTCTTCTTCTTCTTCGCAATTCTTCTTCTTCGCAACTTCTTCTTCCTTCTTCTTCTCTCTTCTTCCTTCTTCTTTTCTTCTTCTTCTTCTTCCTTCTTCTTCTTCTCTTCTTCTTCTTCTTCTTCTTCTTCGCTTTTCTTCTTCTTCTCTTCTCTTTCTTCAATCTTCTTCTTCTTTCTTCTTCTTCTTCGTCTTCTCTTCTTCTTTTTCCTTCTTCTTCTCTTCTTCTTCTTCTTCTTCTTCTTCTTCTTCTTTTTTTCGCATTCTTCTTTTCTTCTTTCTTCTTCTTCTCTTCTTCTTCTTCTTCTTTCCTCTTCTCGCATTCTTCTTCTTTCTTGTCAATTCTTCTTCTTCTTCTTCTTCTTCTTCTTTCTTCTTCTTCTTCTTCTTCTTCTTCTTCTTCTCTTCTTCTTCTTTCTTCTTCTCTTCCTTCGTCACCGCTTTCCTTCTTCGTCTCCCTTTCTTGCCTTCTTGATTCATTCTCCTGCATATGGTTTTGTTGTTGTTGTTGTTGTAGTTTTCACAAAAAGACTTTAAGATTTATAACCAACGCTTAAGTCGGTTGCGCAGGGCCTGGCTTGTCAGGCGCTTAACGGCAGCGTAATAAAACATTTCGCTCCTATGACAGACAACAAATAGTTGCTGTCTGAGTGTTTTTGACGAAGAAGAAGAAGGAAGAGGAGGAAGAAGAAGAAGGAGGAGGAGGAGGAGAAGAAGAAGAATGAGGAGGAGGATGAGGAGAAGAAGGAGGAGGAGGAGGAGAAGGAGGAGGAGGAGGAAGAGGAGAAGAAGGAGGAGGAGGAAGAGGAGAAGAAGGAGGAGGAGAACAAGACAAACAAGAAGAATAAGAACAAGGAGAAGAAGAAGAACCACCACCACCACCACTACCACCACCACCACAACAACCACAACAACAAGTGGATGGAGGCCAGGGGGAAAAAAGTTTCTTCTGGACCTAAAAACGAAGATCGAAACCACCACCACCACCACCAACACCATCACCCACACCTCCACCACCCACACCACCACCACCACCACCACCCACCACCACCATCACCACTCACCACCACCACCCACCACCACCACCACCACCACCACCACCCACCACCACCACCACCACCCACCACCCACCACCACCACCCACAACCACCACCACCACCACTCACCACAACCACCCACCACCACCACACTCCGAACCCGGACTTTTCCACCTTCTAGGCACAGAGAAATCTCGTGACTTAAAGTGGTATCGTATAGTATATAGAGTATAGTATAGGCAGGTAAGGGATCCTCTGGTCTTGTTGAAAACAATCCTACAAGGCACAGTGAGGGCAGGAAGAAGAAGAAGAAGAAGAAGAAGAACAAGAAGAAGAAGAAGAAGAAGAAGAAGAAGAAGAAGAACAAGAAGAAGAAGAAGAAGAGGCAGACAAAGCAAGAGATGGGAGGAGGACAACATTCGAGAGTGGACAGACAGACATGGAGCTGAGAGACACCCTGAGAGCGGCTGAGAGACGAGAGGACTGGAGAAAGGTGGTTGACAAAGCTTCGAAGGCGCCCCCAAAAGAAATCGGAATCTGAGGGATCGGTGACGAGGTGCGTTACCTCTTAAGATCACGGACGGATCCATGCACAGTAGTGTACATGTATCTCTCTTCGCCAAAGGCCTTCTTGTGACACTTTTTAAAATCCGGCCTCAAGACATATTTGTTTCAAACCTAAGATGTCCCTCTCCTCTTTCATTTCATAGCTGTCCCTGCTTTTCAACAGCCAAAAATTCCATCACCCTGCCAAAGTGTATATTAATTAATTAATTTATTTATTCTTTTATATCGAGGATAATGGAATAAGCACTCATGTGGTGTGTGTGTGTGTGTGTGTGTGTGTGTGTGTGTGTGTGTGTGTGTGTGTGTGTGTGTGTGCGCGCGCGTTTGCGTTTGGACTTGTTAGAACTATTACTCGCTATTGGTTGCATGACTGTGTAAGAATGAGTTGAGTGCAAGCGCTTTGATTTGTCTGTGCAAGAACAGCGCTATATAAATTCCATTTATTATTATTGCATTTCTACAGTGTACCTTCAGGTAGGGTAAAAGGAAAGGTAAGGTAAAGGAGTCCCATAACCTATAAGGTCGTAGGGGAGCGAGGCGTCAGAGACCTCACTTCTCTAGGGCCAGCATATTGAGGGCGGCGCCCATCTCCTCTCCCTCGCTGCTTTACCTTCCCTGACCCTAAAGAGGGCAGGTACCCATTTACAGCTGGGTGAACTGGGGGAACTGTACTGAAGCCAAGGCTCGCAAACGGTCATCCATCCAAGTGGTAACACGCTCGACGCTGCTTAACTTGGCTGGGGGAAAGCGAGTGCTCCGACCACTGAGCTATCCCGTCCCCTCAGGTAGGGAGAAATGGGAAAACTCACGACTTTGATGATTGGTAACGAACGATCACGTGTGACACAGGCTTTAGATTGGTAACGATACGAACGATCACGTGTGACACAGGCTTTAGATTGGTAACGATACGAACGATCACTGGTGACACAGGCTTTAGATTGGTAACGAACGATCCGTGTGACACAGGCTTTAGGCTACATGATCGGACACCTGATGAGAGGTTCGGGCCGGAATCGCTCGGTCTTTAGGGGTGTTGGCGAAATAACAGGGAGGAGGAGGATGGATGGATGGATGGGGGGGGGGGGGGGGGGTGAAGGTGAAGGTGGGGGAGGGGGAGCTGGATGGATGGTGGCGGGGATGGGTGGAGGAGAGAGAGGAGGTTTGGAGGAAGAAGATTGGGTGAAGGGAGAGAGAGGGGGGGGGGGGGGGGGGGGGGGGAGGGAGGGGCGTGTGTGTAAGTAAGTAAAGAAGAGAATGTGAGAAAGGGAGAGGGAGGGAGAGAGAGAGGGAGAGAGAAAGGGAGGGAGAGAGAGAGAGAGAGAGAGGGAGTGTGTGTTGTGGTGTGGTGTGGTGTGTGTTGTGTGTGTGTGTGCGTGGTGGTGAAGGAGAGAGAGAGTGTGTGTGTGTGTGTGTGAGAGAGAGAGAGTGTGTGTGATGTTGTTGTGTGTGTGAGTTTTGTGAGAGAGAGAGAGGAGAGAGAAGAAAGAGAAGGAAGACGACAGAGAGAAGAGGAGAGGGACAGAGAGAGAGAGAGAAAGATAGAGAGAGAGCGGGATAGAGACAGACAGACAGACGGACAGACAGACAGATACAAGAAAGACAGACAGACAGATGAGGGGGACGTGTTGTAGTTAATTCAGCAGAGGACAGGAGAAGGCAGCAGGGACAGAGTGGTGATAGGAGATCACGTACACCTTTTGAGAAAGACAAGACGTAGACAAAGAGACAAGACCGCCACCAAGAACTAAAGACCCCGGACAAGACAAGGCCCATTCCAGACAAGACCAAACAAGTCCGTCTGCGGCTAGAAAAACAGGCGCGAAGATAGAGGCATGACAAGACGAGATGAAAGATCCAGTCATTTCTTCCTGTTGTTGTTGTTGTTGTTGTTGTGCGTTCCTCAGCCTAACGCCCTGAAGGGATCAACCTTTGCTAATGGTTGGGTACTCGTGAGTCTGACTCATTGCACTCATCTCACTTGGGAATCCCTGTGAGATAGGAAATTGTACACACTGGGAGAGGTTTGAGAGAGAGAGAGAGAGGAGAGGGAGAGGGAGAGGAGGAGGGAGGGGGGAGGAGGGGGAGGGAGAGAGAGGAGAGGAGAGAGAGAGAGAGAGAGGGAGAGAAGAAGAGAGAGAAGAGACTCTTGGTGTGTGTGGATGTTTGTGTGTAGAGTGTGTTTGTGTGCGTGTTGAGTTGTGACTGTGTGTAGTGATGTGTGTGTGGTGGTGTGTGTGTGTGGGGTGTAGTGTGTGTCGTGTAGTGTGTGTGTGTGTGTGTGTGTGTGTGTGTGTGTGTGGTGTGTGTGTGTGTGTGTGTGTGGTCTTCAATGTTACGTCTATTCACATAAAATTGATAAAATTATTAGTTCAGTGTGTGTGTGTGTGTGTGTGTGTGTGTGTGTGTGTGTGGTGTGTGTGTGGTGTGTGGTGTGTGGTCTTCAATTTTACGTCTATTCTTGATATTTTTAAAAAAATGTATTCTTTATATCGAGGATAATGGA